>CABFOW010002230.1:95736-109519 GCA_902141385.1 Timema californicum | reverse complement strand
GACGGGGAGATCGAGGTTAGAATCTCGGTCGGGTGAACTGGGGGTGGTTTTTCCTAAATGGTTTTCCACTCTACCTCCACTCAAATGCGAGCTCACTTCCTCTAATTCAACCTTCCCAATTCCTAATCCATTAGAGTAATTAAAGCGTATATCCCGAACGGGTAGTAAGACGCGGTGCTAAAATATTATTATTATTATTACTTACTTGCATTACTCTGATTGCATACTCCAGGATAGATTAAAACTAATAAGGAAATGGCATATCCTTAATTCAACTTATATGTGTTTAGAAAGTATCTGATAAGTGACATCCAATCCGTACCCTGCCACGCGTATCAATGAAACATACCTCAATTAGCTTGACAAGTTTATTGGGTATCTCAAACTTTATTTAAATTTCATATAATTTATTTATTTTAAATTAATAGTAGGCCTTTTAAAAATGTATTTATAATTGATGAACCATCGTGTTATATTTGCCTCGTAGTAAAAATCTAATTCGTTGTTGATTTATTTCTTTTAAATCCACATTGTTGATCCCCAATTATTTATTCTACATATGACGTAGATAATGTTATACAAAATTGTATAGCATATTGTTAGTAGGTAGATGCCTCTATAGTCATTACTCCTTACGCTCTGTTTTATCTCTCTCTTGAAAATGGATATTATAATATCTTCCTTCCCTCCTTCGGTAGTTTACCAATAAATTTCTTTATTAGAGTTTGTAACAACAATTACAAGACAATATGGGCAGGTGTATACGATTGTGTCGAACATTTTATTTTTAATTATTGACGTCGCTTTGTAATTTAAGACCAGCTCATAAGTTTGTGTTTATTTGTGACCTTCAACGTTAAAGTCAGACCAGACCATTTTTGAAAATGCCCAGCAATAAATTTTAGTTCGTGGCAAGTTATATGAGCGATTTCCTACGCGTTCAGTGGTTGTTTTAATCTAACAACATTCCTGACCAACTTTACACTGTGGTCGTTGGAAGAAAGGTGTTTATAAATTTACATCTTTACGTGAGTATGGAGAGGGTTAGAAGGTCGCCGTTTCTTCTTTATACAATATATATGTGTGTTTATATATATATATATATATATATATTTCATGTTTTGTCACACCAACTCGAGCGCTCAGTGAAATTAGAACGAAGCTGTCGGGTATTTTATGACCAAACAAAGCGTCTAGAGCACCTCTGGTAAGCTGAAATTAATTTAGGTACAAAAAAGTAAGTACCAGGAAACCCCCTTTAATCATCTTCTGACTTCAAGTGAAGTTTTTCCTCATTTGAATGAAAAAGCAACGTAGCTATGGGGGTCTTGGAACCTTAGAGTGTTCTACCAAGTTCGGAAATTAGCTACAGGTTCACCTTGGGCTACTCCGACATCTTACCTATAGTGTGTTCTAGCACTTGTATTAAAGAAGTGTTTCATCACTTTCAACCATCGGTTGTTTCAACATTTACATCGAAAAGTGTTTTATTAACTTACGTACATTCACTAGTAATTGGTTCTAATATTTACATCAGAAAGTGTTTTATTAACGTACATCCAACAAGATTTTTTTCTAACATTTCCATTAGAGAGTGTTTCGATACATCCAATCATAATGTGTGTTACCCGCCTCGGTGGCGTAGTTGGCTAACCCGCTTGTCGTGTTGAGCTCTACTGCTGAGGACGGGGAGATCGAGGTTCGAATCTCGGTCGGGTTAACATGTTTTTTTCCTAAATGGGTTTCCACTCTCCCTCCACGCAAATGTGGGTTCACTTCCTCTATTTCAACCTTCTCAATTCCCAATCCATTAGAGTAATTAGCACTTAAAGCGTATAACCCGAACGGTTAGTAAGACGCGGTGCTAAATATTATTATTATTATCATAATGTGTAGTAACTATTTACTAACTTAGATCGCAGTACCCACTAGCCTATCAATTTAGGCTTATATATTTTAACCTCAAAATTTAAAGACTGTGTATGTTTCTAAAAATATGATTATATTAAAATGCGATCTTGATAAAATAAAATTTGTAAAATACTTCATATATACTTGATGGCTGTAAAAAAATATTAGCTCGGGAAAACCTTGAAATTGTCGGGGCGTTTTAAAATATAGTTTGGCTGGATACCCTTTAAAGCGCTTGATCTATATGTTATATTCTGTAGGAAGAGTTGATGCATAAATCAATAACACTTGGTTGGTGAAACATATATTTTATAATGCTTGGGGGTAGGAGTGTGGTAGCGGGAAGCAAAGGAACATGTTAGCCTCTGTGACAACTCTCTTTTGAATCTCAACATTTTTGTGTGCACCATCTCTATATCCAAGCTTTCAGAGAACCGTGGTGGTGCATTGCTCAGAACCGTTGTGTATACATGTAGTTAGCGCAATGTTCAAGTAAATACTTGCACGAAATTACAAAATGTGTGTAAACCTTTTCTTGCACGACAGTTGAACTGGCATGGGTATTGGCGCAAAGCTGATCATGACAGTGTGCATACAGGCCTTAGCTTTTGCCACTAGCCGCGCCAGTTCAAATGTTCCAATAGTAAAGGTTTATACACATTGTGAAAATCGTGCAAAGGTTTACTTGCGGAACAGTTGATTTCTCCACGTCTTGTAGATATAAATGTTCTACAGCACCTGTTCTATGCGAGTTGTGACTGGCACGCCAATCGAGGTTTACACGTGCAAATACAACCAGCGAGCATGTTCAGCTGGCGTGACTTTAGGCTATGGCCATACTAGTGACCTGGTGGCCACAGCCTTGTCGCCTTGTTTTATATGGAGGTGGCCATGCTGGGCAACAACAACCTGACGACAGCGACCTGGTCGCAAATAGGAGCAACTTTGCATCTCTCATATAAATAACATTTCTTGACGTTCTGGAGACCTGGCCGCAGCGTTTTGGCTGAAGCGATCGGGTCAAAAGTATTGTCGTAGCGGTTTATTGAGTCACACCAATCGTCCAAAACGTCGTGTCAACTGCAGCTGACTATTTTCCCTACCTGTGATGTAACGAATCATTCGTCATTGAACTTGCTAGTTTCAGAACCACAAGACAATCTTTTCATTCATTTCGAAAGGTGAGAGTTAAATGCGCTAAGTCTGTATGCAGCCCTTCCCCCTTCTCACCCTAAATTGAATTCCAAGTACAGTAACCCCATGTCTTGTTTGGTGCTGACTGACAGCTCACAGCTGACTTCTGGCAGTCAACATTTAGGTATATACCTAAATTTTGACTGTCAGAAGTGGCGGCTACTAAACACATGTGTTTGAAAATCATATGGTTCGGCGTAGGGATACATAATTTGTTCTGGTAACGTTTCAAAACTCTTAGCTTTCAGCTGTGAGCTGTCAGTCAGCACCAAAGAAGCCATGGGGCTACTGTACGTACAAGAATCTTCAACGTGATGACTCAGAATTCTCTGTCAAAGTTTGTACTCTTTCCTGATGTGGACTATACTCGTTTGGTTGACACCGCTTACTGCAGACAAACGTCGTATACTTTTTTGGGGGGATTCTTTTCAACGCTGCCAGTCGACTACTATGTTTGATATAGCCTAGTTAATGGATGTTCGTGGGTAGACGCTTCTAGGTTGGTCGTAAACACTTCCCAGTCATTCGGAACTTATCAATACATTTGGGGACAATGTCGTGTGTGAAGCGCCTACTGGTGGTGTGTCTCCTGTTTAATTTCTTTGGAAACTTGAGACAGATTTCTGACCCGGTCTTATTTATTTATTGTATCTAGCACCACGTCTTACTACCCGTTCGGGCTATACGTTTAAGTACTAATTACGCTAATGAATTAGGAATTGTGAAGTTGAATTTGAAGTAATTTAACCCGCATTTGCGTAGATAGAGAGTGGAAAAACATATAGAAAAAACCTCCTCTAGTTCATCAGACCAAGATTCGACGCTTGAGCTCCCCGTACTTGGCAGTCTAGCTCAACACGAAACTAGCTCGATATCTAATCACTCCACCGAGTGGGGTGACCCGGTCCTACGCTCTTATTTAGACAAATATATTTCAGAACAGCGACTGAAAAAAAGAATCCCTGGTAAAAATATAGAATAAGTATGAAAACTTGAGTAAACTTTTAAAAATTATTGTCATGATTAAAATTACAATCTTGGAAAATTATGAGAAACTAAATTGTATTTGGTATTTGGTAAATGGTATTTAAAGAGAAATACCCTAACTCTAATGTATTTTTGTGTAAATAGCTATTTTTATGCTTAATTGAGAAATTAAATTGTATTTGGTATTTGGTAAATGGTATTTAAAGAGAAATACCCTCACTCTAATGTATTTTTATGTAAATAGCTATTTTTATGCTTAAAAATCTTTTAAACAATCATCAATAATGATCTTGGCTTTTTATTGTGACTTTATTTGTTTGAATAAGACTTGATGTAAGTTTCTAAATATATATTTTGATCTCAGAACTGCTGCAGTTCGGGTTTAACGTAATTTAAACTGGGAAAATCTCACTTATAATTGGTAGTTTTTTAAATTATAAAACTTTGAATGTAATTCTTTTAACCCTATAGGGACATGAAGATAATTTTCGTCTTCATTTTGGCAACTACAATATGTTTAAACAAAAAAAACCTTCTTAAATAATGCAAACTATCTAAACATCTGTAACGCGTCTCAGCGATGTTCTATTAATAGATAGCCTTATTTCTGGAAAATAAAATTATTGAATTTCGTTAAGAAAATAGTTAAATTTCAGTTTCAAAAGTCTGCAAATAAAATAACTATTTTAGGCTATAAATGGAACTATATCAACTTAAGTGGTATGGTGCAACAAATAGAAACATTACGGCCAAAATTTGTAGGGTCTATACTACAAACAAACCAAAAATAGGAAGCTAAAAATATATAATTTTCTTTTGTATTTTTAAATATTTGGTTTTGTTCACAATATAGCCACTATAATATCTGGTTTAATATATTTTACCTGTGTTATTTGGTTGGGCGAAATAAATTTACAAGGCTGGGGGAACCTTTTTAATTGTTATTGGAATGTAGCTATAAATAATTCGCATTTAATGAAACAAAATTAACCAGAACGTACATTTAAAAGGCCAATTACTAAATTTTAGGAAAAAAAATTTTACTTTTATTTCGTACATGCATTATAGATTAAAAACTGCTTAAATGAACTCATAATAAGGTTTTGTGACCTTTTTAATGTTCTTTGTAAATGTTTGTAAAACCACGCCTTGCGAAATTTCTGTGACTCCGCCCATTCTATTCAATTGGTGAGTTTTCCTCCTCTTTACTTAAGTGGCTCATTTAGGGGAAATTACAATCCAATTGTTATAGAAATAATCTTATCTGACAGCTGGAAAAAAAATTAGAACTACTTTATTGTATTCATACGTCAAGTTAAATGAGCTCCAACTTTCATTTTTAATAGATATTATCAGTATTTATAAAATAGCACTAGTAAAATAGTAAAATGTAATCTATTCTGGTCACAGAAAAAAGATTTTTTGTATTTAATAAAAGGCCCGTTCCACTAAAACTGGACTGTACGTGTTAAATGCTGGTATTGGCTACAATGGCGATACCTTGTAAATAGCTTTATATACATAGACTACAAACACACACACACCAGTCCTAAAAGTATTTTCCAAATAATTAAACTTTTCTTTCTGGGTTATAGTAGTAGTAGTAGTAATAATAATAATAATAATAATAATAACTATTATTATTATTATTATTATTATTATTATTATTATTATTATTATTAGTATCGAGACTACGGTGGCGATAAAATGGAATAGGTGTCGTAATATATTATGAGAACCGAGTTTTCTATTAAAACCGTTTATTTTGTTGTCTCTATACTTGAAAGGTAGAACTAGTGGGGAGGGGATACTTAATTTAAATGGCATTAAGTGAAAAACATAAATAGTAATTATCTATTTTGAAAATTGTATTGTGCTCGTACATACGTAAAATGGTAATGGATTTAATTAAGCTTGTATAGGAAGTATAGTACTTTAATTTTCGTGGAAGTTGTAAAGGGGGAATTGAGGGAGTGGGGTGTTTGGTGGTGTGATAAACCATTAAGGAAAAGAAACCTCACCACGCCCGACTGAATTCTAGCCACATCCCCTCCGGTCGCGTCGCTTACATAACCAGACAGTACTAGATTTACGCCCACACCCGTTGGAATGGGTCTCCTCGCTTCTTAATTGAAATATATTTCTATTCCTACTCACAAGACGTGTTTGTGCGGCACTGTGTTAGATAACAGCCATCTTGACTTATTTACATTTTTCGTGTCAATTTAGATTTAGTTTTAACATGACACGACAGAACTAGTTTAAATTTACATTAAAATAATGTATTACGCTTTCTGAAACTATAATCATATATAATTGACTAAATTTACTAGTTTTAAATAAGTATTTTAAGTTTATTTCTTTAAGTGATTGTTTATAATTACCACTTTAAAAATACTAGCGTTAAGATCCTTCCTTAAAATACGTTATTTTTTTATTAATATTCAAATGTACACAAAATTATGTGCACTAATACTATATAAAACAAACAAAACAATGTTTTATCCCAACAATTAACATTAACATTAAAATATGTAGGCCTAATATCTAAATATATATATATATAATCCATGCAGTCCCCGTCTCTACTTTAATGAAATTTTCTCCCCCTTCCCAATCAATACCCTTAAGCGCTGAAACTTATGGAAGCCTGAAATATGCCATTTTTTTCTGAGAAAAATCCAATATGACGCTACTTCTTTCGCTGATAAATAAAAAAATCTATATACACATATTTGATAGCGCTTGTTGTAAAAAGAACCTGCCCCTAGTAAAATATTAACACACATAATCAAGATGTGGTATTGTTTGCGGACAAGTATAATTAATAGATTATTAATAAATCATAGTTAATGTGAAATAAGACAAGTTCTAGTTAATGAGTTTTATAAATATACTTATCATTCTGTGATATCTATTAAGTATCAAAATTATAGTTTAATTCAAATATAAGGGGCTGAACGAAAGATTGTTTTGATGATGAATTCCCATTGATGATAAATAGTTATTTAGGAGTTGTAATGGATAAAATTCAAGGAATAATATTGCGCAACTAAATCCAGGGGAAACCCAAAGAAGGTTTCCTGCTCATAAATGTCAGGGCTGATACATAGAAATATCAAATTTCTTACTTGAATCTGGTAATTTAATTTAATAAAATAACAACGTAGCTAAAGTGAGTTTTTAATTAGTAAAAATTATATTATTAAAGCTAATACTTGTACAATAATGTTACATTACTAGTGAAGCTTGTGAGTTAGAGATTATCCATACAACCGCCTCCTGGATAGATCATTGGCAGAAATTGACACACTAAATCAAGGATCTCCGGTTTGATTCCTGTGTCCCAAGTGCCATTTTGCAAATTTATTAAAATAAAAAATTATAATAATCTAAGAAAAATCTACTCTATTTTAAAGGAAAGTCAGTAATATTGGCCAAAATAACGACTAATCTCGATCTTGGAATATTACCAAATATTTTGGAAGAAAATTTCCATATGTATCACTATGATGGACGATTGCAGCTTTCTGACTGTGTTTCAGACTGAGATAAATGCCACTATGATGGACGACTGCAGATTTCTGACTTTGTTTCAGACTAAGAGAGATGCCACTATGATTGACTACTAAAACTATCCAAATGTGTTTCAGACTAAGAGAGATGTCACTATGATGGACGATAGCAGCTTTCTGGCTGTGTTTCAGACTGATATAAATGCCACTATGATGGACGACTGCAGATTTCTGACTGTGTTTCAGACTGAGAGAAATGCCACTATGATGGACGACTGCAGATTTCTGACTGTGTTTCAGACTGAGAGAAATGCCACTATGATGGACGACTGCAGCTTTCTGACTTTGTTTCAGACTGAGAGAGATGCCTCTCTGATGGATGACATCAGCTTTCTGACTGTGTTTCAGACTGAGATAAATGCCACTATGTATGATGGACGACTGCAGCTTTCTGGCTGTGTTTCAGACTGAGAGAGCTGCCGCCACTATGATGGATGACTGCAGCTTTCTGATTGTGTTTCAGACTGAGAAAGATGCCACTATGATGGACGACTGTAGCTTTCTGACTTTGTTTCAGACTGAGAGAGATGCCTCTCTGATGGATGATAGCAGCTTTCTGATTGTGTTTAAGACTGAGAGAGATGCCACTATGATGGACTACTGCAGCTTTCTGATTGTGTTTCAGACTGAGAGAGATGCCACTATGATGGACTACTGCAGCTTTCTGATTGTGTTTAAGACTGAGAGAGATGCCACTATGATGGACTACTGCAGCTTTCTGATTGTGTTTCAGACTGAGAGAGATGCCACTATGATGGACGATTGCAACCACACGATGCTGCTGGCGGTCCCCAGCGTGGTGGAGGAGAACGGGACCGTGGTAGAGTTCAACTTCACCCACGTGCCATACCTGAACGTGACTTGCGAGCTCCCTATCAAGTACGCTCAGCCCATGTACGGCTACATCGTGCCCTTCCTGCTCATCATCACCATCATAGCCAACACGCTGATCGTGGTGGTGCTCTCCAAGAGACACATGCGCTCTCCGACCAATGCCGTGCTAATGGCTATGGCTCTCTCCGATATGTTCACCTTGCTCTTCCCCGCCCCTTGGCTCTTCTACATGTACACGTTCGGGAACCACTACAAGCCCCTGTCACCGGTGGGCGCCTGCTACGTCTGGAGCATTATGCACGAGGTCAGTCAGTCTACCAACCTTAGGAATGAGTGATATTATCTGCGCTTGTGCAGTGATATTGCTGGGGAACTAGAGTATTGCAAGGGGAGAAGGTTCTTATTGGGAACTAGAATATTGCAACAGGAGAAATTTCTTATTGGGAACTAGAGTATTGCAATAAGAGAAGGTTTATATTGGGGAACTAGAGTATTGCAAGAGGAGAAGGTTCTTATTGGGGAACTAGAGTAATGCAAGAGGAGAAGGTTCTTATTGGGAACTAGAATATTGAAACAGTAGAAGGTTCTTATTGGGAACTAGAATATTGCAATAAGAAAAGGTTTTTATCGGGGAACTGGAACATTACAGAAAGAAAGTTATATTTTAGGTATCAAGAATATTTAAAGAAGGAAAGGAATTTATAGGATAACTAGAATATTGAAAAAGCAGAAGGATATTTTGGGGAACTATATTACTTTACGAAGGAAAGGGATTTATTTGGGAACCAGAATAGTGCAAGATTAGAAGGATATTATTGGGGAAATATAAAATTTCAAGAGGAGGAGGATTGGTTGATGAACTTGTATATTTTAATAGAACAGGAGGAAGTTTGCGTGGGCGTCTCACTAGATTCCATATTTCATAGTATGTGTTTTATCTGACAGCTAGAGTTGTTACTATAACTACTTTCACTTATTCATACGCCAGTACACCAGGTCATATGATCTGCTGCTATCACTTTTTATTAATATTATCAATCCCTGTATAGGCCTAATAACACTGATAACATCTTATCAATGTTAACAGAAAAAATATTATTTTGTATTACCTCAAAGTTTTTTCTATGAATTATTATTATTACTACTAGCACCGCGTCTTACTACCCGTTCGGTTTGTACGCACTTACGTTAATGTGTTATAGTAAGGTGATTGTGAGATGAAATTGGAGGACCTACAGTTTAACGTGGAATCCGAACCACGGTGGAGGCCTGGCATTCCCCACATTCACAAGTTGTGATTAATATACTTATTGTCAAGGGTGAAGGAAGGTTTTGGCAATCAGATACATCTGTGCCGGGACCGAGGATTGAACCCCGGACCCTAGCACAGAAGTCCGACACCTTACCCCTAGACTACCAGATCACCTTTTCTATGAACATTGTATTGTATTCGTTTGGGCTTTGGGTTCGGGGATTTTAAAAAGGCTTACTATTCAGTTATAAGAAACAAACTGTATGAAATTTAACTAAGTTTGGGATACCCAATAAACTTGTCAATCTAATTGAGGTGTGTTTCACTGATACGCGTGGCAGGGTACAGATTTAATTTCAATTATCAGATACTTTCTAGATACATCATGACTTGAAACAAAGAGATGCACTTTCCCCATTACTTTTTAATCTAACTTTAGAGTATGCCAGTAGGGTAAGGCAGGAAAGTGGGGAAGGATTGACGCTAAACGGTGCAATACAGCTATTAGGATACGCAGAAGATTTAGTTTTGTTGGGTAATATTAAGGAAGCTGTTGCAAGAAATGCATATATTTTACTAGAGTTTAATTAGGAAATAGGTTTAGAAGTGAACGCTTAATATACTAGGGATATGATCACACAGAGAACACAGATTGAGTAAGATAATTTGAAGGTTACTTCGAGAAACATATCATTTGACAGGGTCTATGAGTTTAAATATTTAGTAACAATTTTAACTGGCAGCAAATAAATTAGATAGGACATTAGAAAAAATGATACATCAGGAAATGCATGCTTCTACTGGGTCACTAAGTTGTTGACATTTCGCCTGCTTTCCAGAAATGTAAAACTCAGAATATATAAAACAATAATTTTACCGGTTGTTCTCTATGGGTGTGAAACATTGTCTATCACCTTACATGACGAAAACAAAATTAGGATGTTCAAAAAAAAGGTGCTTAGGAAGATATTTGGTCCAAAAAGTGATGAGGCTACTGGGGAGTGAAAGGGATTACATAATGATGAGTTACATAACCTGTACTCATCACAAGGTATTGATAAGATAGTCCAGTATTGTAGATTAGAGTGGGCAAGTTATTTGGCATGGATGGGGGAATCTAGAACCATGTTCAGAGTATTGACTGGCAAACCCAAAGGGAAGAGATCATCGGGCAAACCTATATACAAATGGGAGGATAGCATTAGAATGGAACTAAAAGAGATAGGGTGTAATGAGGTGGACTGTATAAAACTAACTCTAGATGTAGATAGGGTGTAATGAGGTGGACTGTATAGAACTATCTCAAGATAGGGATAGGGTGTAATGAGGTGGACTGTATAGAACTATCTCAAGATAGGGATAGGGTGTAATGAGGTGGACTGGATAGAACTAGCTCAAGATAACGATAGGGTGTAATGAGGTGAACTGGATAGAACTAGCTCAATATAGGGAGAAGATGTAGTGAGGTGTACTGGGTATGGATAATCCAAGATAGGGATAGAATGTAATGAGTTGGACTGGATAGAGCAAGCTCAAGGTAGGGATAGGCTGTACTGAGCAGACTGGATTGAACTAGCTCAAGATAACGATAGGGTGTAATGAGGTGAACTGGATAGAACTAGCTCAATATAGGGATAAGATGTAGTGAGGTGTACTGGATATGGATAATACAAGATAGGGATAGAATGTAATGAGTTGGACTGGATAGAGCAAGCTCAAGGTAGGGATAGGGTGTACTGAGTTGGACTGGATAGAACTAGCTCAAGATAAGGATAGGGTGTAATGAGGTTGACTGGATAGAACTAGCTCAATATAAGGATAGGGTGTACTGAGTTGAACTGGATATAGCTAGCTCAAGATAGGGATAGGTGGCGTACTTTTGAAATGCTACAATGAACTTTTGAGCTTCAAATGCCATAGAGTGCGTAAAGTAAATAATAAGTTTAATATAATGCTATTAAACTCCTGTACCCGCCTCGATGGCGTAGTTGGCTAACGTGCTAGTCGTGTTGAGCTTGACTGCTGAGGGCGGGGAGATCGAGGTTCGAATCTCGGTCGGGTGAACTGGGGGTGGTTTTACCTAAACGGTTTTCCATTCTCCTTCCATGCAAATGCGGCTTTACTTCCTCTAATTAAACCTTCCCAGTTCATAATCCATGAGCGTAATTAGTACTTAAAGCGTATAACCCGAACGGGTAGTAAGATGCGGTGCTAAATAATAATAAATAAAAAAATAAACTCTTATCATTGGCTTATTTCCTTGGTGAAAATAATGTGTAAATAACTGCGACAAATTTAGCTGACAGAACGGAAGAAGGAATTTAAAAAATCTTTGGAGCAGACCATCATGGATGTAAACAGTCAAACTCATTGGTTATAGTCAGACTCACTAGCCCTGAGACATACCTCTTCATTCTTAGCCGACTGGATCTGATATATCAATGTTAAGGGTGCCACCTTGGTAAGCAATAAATCGCCGTGCAGATGTTCAGCTCTTTAATAATATTTAATTCTATGATACGTAAGTTCAAGTAATGATTCATGCCAAAATGTCAACAGGTCTATTTATCCTTAATAACCCTATATTTCGAGTTTTATTCGTAGAAAAATGCGTGAAAAATTAACATTGAATCATTTTCCCCATCTTAATCATATTAGTGGAGCTATGAGAGTAGGCTTGATGAAAAGGGTCTCTAGATTTAGCCTTACTCTGACATATACAGTAATATTTTTAGAGGCTCACAAAAGAAAATTCAATCATAAGTCATGTGAATCACAATTAAATTCTATCTAGGTATCAGTCCTGATCCTGCGGATAACCAAAACGTATTAATTGATTTGTGATTCCCATGAATTAATAATACAAAGTCTATGCTGGTGGCCGGGGTTCAATCCTCGGTCCCGGCACGGATTTGTCTGATTACCAAACTCTTCCTTCACCTCTGACAAGACATCTTGTGAATGTGGGGAATGCCAGGTCTCCACCGTGGTTCGGATTCCACGTTAAACTGTAGGTCCTCCATTTCATCTCACAATCACCCTACCATTACACATTAGCGTAAGTGCGTATAGCCCGAACGGGTAGTAAGACGCGGTGCTAATAATAATAATAATAATAATACAAAGTGCATGGTGGCATACTGTCATTTACGAGTCGAAGTGGACATTCACCAGTTACCGCATATAGATTCAATACAACTCAAATATTAATGAAAGGTGTCACAAGAAGAACAGGGATGGCTAAGTGGTAGAACATTGGAATGGAAACCAAAGGTCCCGGGTTTGATTCCTACGTCAAAGGTGTAATTTTTCACTTAATTGAATACATTATTTTTTTTAGATATTTTCGAATTAGTAGCGAATTTTCCTCCTTACCTTGAGATAAGAAGTTACGTAATTTTCTTCTCCTTCTCTCTTATGTATTACATGACAAAGGAGGATTAAAGGTAAACAGAGAAAGGGAGTATAAGCGTAGACAGACTAGAGAAGTAATTCCAGAAAACGACACTGACCATTGTATTTTAAGCCGTGCGCGGCCTTAGAGTGATTGATACTTTCTCGTTGACCGAGGCGGTTGACCTAACAGTAATTGTATCTTGGATTGGAAAATAGACGGGCGAAAGTGAAATGAATAAAGTAAAGAGATAAATTATACGTTCTTTTTAAATCCACAGCAACATCATAATCTTTTTGTGGGTTTCTAGCTGGGTTGAATATTATTTGTGTATCATGCTTATCTTGAAGATATTTTGCAATATGCTAAGGCAGAGGAAATATTGCTTTTGTTAGTTCACGTTAAATTATGCTTTTTTGTGACAGTTGAAAATTTGATAAAAAGAAATAGTTCCATCTTCATCCACTTCAAAAAGACAAGTCGATTTGCATCATTTGTCAAAGTGACAAAACATATTGCTGAATCTTATGAATACGAAACGGTTTTCTAGAATATTTTCAAACGTCAGGAAAAACTAAAGCTACCGTAAAAAGATTGTTTTCACGAGTGTTTGGATTTACACCCCCCCCCCCCCCC
>CABFOW010002230.1:68122-91324 GCA_902141385.1 Timema californicum | reverse complement strand
CCCCCTTGACCGTGTGCACTCTAGTTTATGATACATTGATTGCGCATGCGCACACAAACTGTCTTGTATAATGAAGGATTTGTCGGTAAAGGGGGAGTGGAATATCCATACCACCGCCCACACATGCCTGAAGTGGACAGGAGAGTAGTTCTGGTGAGGAATTAATCCGCGAGATAGCACGTGGAGCCCGTAAAGATAGCCAGCGAATAAATTTAAATTGGCATGAGCATTCAACACAACTTTAGTGTGTGGTGGAACTGTGGTCACTCGCCATTTTGAATAGTAATATTGACGTTATAGTCTCTGTTGCAGAATAAATGTATATCCTGCAAGCAATAATCTGATTAAAGATAAGACTTAATGGTGAAGTATAATATAATATATTTGTATATACAAAGTTCCAGCTGAGCATAGGATGGAGTTCGATTCTTGACATAATGGGTTGGGGTATTTTCTCCCACAACGGGGTTTTTGTTCACTTACACCAGGTAAATATCGGCACATTGTTGTTCTTTTTTTTGCATTCACCCTTAATATAAACCTACTACCGAACATGAGACTAGCTACCTAATCCTGGCAATGATGAGGACAGGAGCAAATTGTCACCCTTCATAATTCACTCGGTAAAATGTCAGTAAGTAATGGGACAGGGTTCAACTAATTTAAAATGTTGATTATTTCAATACTACTCAACCTTAAATAAGTGGTAGGTAAAGTCCGTTCACCGTAGGAATTGTTTTATGAAAGGCCTTTTTCCCTACCAGAAATCTATTATATATTAGGATATTGGTAGGAAAAAAGACCTTTCAGAAAGTAATTCTTACCGTGAATGGAGTTTCTATGTAATGTACAGCGCCGTGAGGTGGTATTAAACGCATCATGTGTTACATTAATAAAGGACTGGCTACGTCTAGTGAAAAACAAGTTAACGTAACGCTAGAAATAATAATTAACTTACTATGATACAAGAAATAGAGATTGTTAAGTGTAATTTATTTAGAAGTGTATGTCAGCCATTTAATCCCCGATTTTACATAAACTGATTGTCATACGTATACTGGGAGATTGGTTTGACTCCCGAGACTTGGCTATAAATATGGCCTTAAATGTATTTTAGACCAAACATTTCAACACATAGGCTACAATTCCCAAAATAAAAAAGTTGCTGTCAAAAAATTA
Source organism: Timema californicum (assembly GCA_902141385.1). Classification (NCBI taxonomy): domain Eukaryota; kingdom Metazoa; phylum Arthropoda; class Insecta; order Phasmatodea; family Timematidae; genus Timema; species Timema californicum. The sequence goes on along the minus strand of CABFOW010002230.1, from coordinate 90,145 downwards.
GTCCCTGTAGTGTAATTATGTATGACCTCTCCTAAAATGTTCAATTTAAAACATTTACAAGCTATGCTGTAATTCCTAACGTTTACAAAAATTTCCTTATTTTTGTGGTATTTGAAACCGTCTGTGTATTTAATATTTTGACGAAACCGGCGTCTTGGTCTAGTCGTTAACATTCCTAACTACTATACTATAAGTCTCAGTTCGATTCCCGGTGTGGCAGAACCCTAGGTATTTTTCCTTATGGGGAATTGTTCCCATGGTTGCTATGGTCCGGATAATTAGGCTTATATTAGGATCAAGACTTTTACTGATTTACAAATTATTACTATTATTATTATTGTTATTATTAGCGCCGCGTCTTACTACCCGTTCGGGTTATACGCGCTTACGCTAATGTGTAATGGTAGGGTGATTGTGAGATGAAATGAAGGATCTACAGTTTAACGTGGGATCCGAACCACGGTGGAGGCCTGGCATTCCACACATTCACAAGTTGTGATTAATACACGTCTGGTGCTTATTTATATAATAATCACAATTACTGTATCACATCACATCATCTCATCGGGATGAAGTAGCCAACCTTAAAAAAACTGTTACATCACTGTCAATAGAAGATCAGAAATGTCTAACCGACAAATCCTAAAAAATAAAAATATAAATAAAACTAGACAGCATTTAATGAATTTGGAACGCACGAGAGAGAGAGAGTATTTGCCAGATACAAAAAATTCCCATTTTAATCCTACCTAGGCTTTACATCAAATTAAAATCCTCCATCCCGTGTCGATCCCATCCATTTCCTCCCGTCAGGAAAGTGTAGTGCGATGTAATTAATACCAGCGGTTTTCGTAACGCCTGTCAAAATATGTCACACGCCGCCGACAAGGCAAGAAATTCTGGAATAATAATTACTCTTGCAATTACAATACGAGCGCTAACATAACAATAGGAGGGGGTGGGAGGAGGAGCTTTTGTTTGCGTTACTCGACACCGCGCCCGTTCTGGTGGAAAAGTCGCGCATCAACGTCTGACCTCGCTTTTTAGAAGAGGACAAAAATACGAGTCGGAGGTTTGTAACAACGCCTTACCCACCCCATAAGCCTCCGCTAAATTTATACTTGTCCGCTTCGGCGGCCGCATGGTCTAAGGTAGTGGTATTCAACCTTTTTTGCTTCACGTACCCCCAGATAATATTTATCTTCAACTTTATACCTCCAAAGTTTTTATTAATATTATTAGCACCGCGTCTTACTACCCGTTCGGGTTATACGCACTTACGATAATGTGTAATGGTAGGGTGATTGTGATATGAAATGAAGGACCTACAGTTTAAAGTGGAATCCGAACCACGGTGGAGGCCTGGCATTCCCCACATTCACAAGATGTCTTGTCAGAGGTGAAGGAAGAGTTTGGTAATCAGATAAATCTGTGCCGGGACCGAGGATTGAACCCCGGCCGCCAGCATAGAAGTCTGACACCTTACCCCTAGACCGGCAGGTTACCGTAAGCTATACAAATTCTAGTATCTGATGCTCCCTGATTGCATGTCATAACATCTGGGTATATTCTGGATGACTCTAACTCTGGCCCAGATTAATCAATATTTATCATTAGATGATGTATATATAACATATGTTTAATTACGTATTCTCTAATATGTATTTACGTACTCCTGAAGGTAGGCTTACCCCAGGATGAATACCACTGGTCAATGGCGTCACTCTATTAATATACTGGACTGCCAGTGACTAGGAGAACGAGGTTCGAATCCTGGTTGAGTGTACTAAGGGTTGTTTTTCCTAAACGGGTTTCCACTATCGCTCCATGTAGATACATCTCTTATAAATTCAACCTTTCGCGTCCCGAGCTCATCAGCGGAATTAGTACATATGCGTAAAATCATAACAGGTAGTAAGTAATACGTGATGCTAAAATATAATATATATCATAGCGGTATGAGTGAACTGGTTGGCTCAGTGAGTGGTTTAAACTTCTGAAACTTCTTAACTAAGCTTGTTTTCAATCTGGATGGGCTCTCCTTGGAAATTATGTTTCAAATATAAAATGGGTTATCATGCATCTTTAGTAAAATTCTCGCGCATTTACTTAAAATTCCTTCTCATAAATATGTTTCCTTAAATTATATAGCTCAGTTGAACACATTTTAGTGGTTCAGAAAAAAATAAAGTGGTTGCTCGACCATTTTTGAAAAATCTATTTTTTTAAATTACCCTTACATGTTGGTAGTTCAAATTACTGTTATTTTATTTTTATTATTTTGGTTTTCGTATAGTGGCCATATTTGTTTTACAAGGCACTACATTTTTTGAATTTTAAGGATTTACATACACAAAAATATATCGGCCTCTGTTTGTTCAATCAACATGAGCGGAAAATCATTTCGTTTGGAATGTAAAGGGCTACAAGTTTGTTTATGTAGCCTTTTAACTTAAACTCTATTCTAAAGGGTGAAATTTCTGCCTAAAATTTCAGATTTGCTTTTTTAATCAGTTTTCACAGGGAAATATTTTCATTGAGGGAAAGTGTCAACAAGCTACAATTTTGTATGCAGGCATACATACACTTCTTGTCCTTACACACCATGTTTCAAACCTAAGAAGTGCCCCCCCTTTTAATAATTTGTTTAATTTTTTGAAATTTGAAAAAATTAAAATTTTCAGAACTTAACATCTCAGGTGATAGATGAGACAAAAATCTGAAACTTTGGTCCATAAGAGTATATATCTATAATAGTAATAAAGACAAAAGATTTGAAGTTTGAGAATTGACTACATACAAGCTGAGATATTGAAAGGACAAAATGAGAAGAAAAATCTTGCACATATTAATGGGTTTGTATATCTCTACTAAAGTAAATTTTATTTGTATTAAATATGTTTATATGTGTAAAAATACATTTCATACACATAAATACATAGGTGCTTATTATTTTTACCTAAAATAAAACTTAAAAAGTGTTAACTTATTAACAAACTAAGTTTGGTGCTTGGCAAAGAGATGAGAGATTTATTCTTACAATTTATGGCTGATGTAGTGTGTACGACCAGTTACATTTGGAAGTTCCATTAGTATGATCTTAAATAAAATTATGTGCGCAGGTACTCTGGTTTTGACATCTCTTGAAATCTCCAAATAACTTCTTGCCCCTACTGGCTCGTAAAACTGAAGTTTGAAGTCATTATATCCAATGCTCACTTCCTCAATAACCCCACGATACCATTACCCTATTTCTATTTATTTTTTAGTAAGAACGAAGAAGCTTTTGATACTTTTACTTCCTCAAAGTAATCAGAAATTGAAGTGTGGTAACATCTTACGGGGGTGTCATTTGTAGGAATATATATGTAGTATGATCTAGTTTTAGGAATTGGCAAGCATTTTTCAAATCGATTTTCCAATTCAACTCCATTTTTAACCACTTCTTCACTTATAGCATAGGTATACATAATGCCAAGAAGGTTTTTATCACTAAATTGAAACATACCCTCCGGAGTTAATATTCTATTATTAGCTGTCATCTGAAGTCCCCTCTTGGTCACTTCTATTTTTGTAGTCCCTCATACCCCAGCACAAGCATTTTTCCCATGGCTGGTAGCAAAAAAGTGCCGCTCTGCTTGAAGGCCAAAGTCTTTATCATGGTGACATAGCTTGAGAAAGTTCTTCTTATTGTTGTGCAGACTAGAAGATCCGTCGCTGAAATATAAGATCTTCGTCACTGAGTAGTCTTGATAGCTTTTGGAACGCATGAACTGTGGTGGTATTGTGCTTAAGGTGGTTACTGATGACACAAAAACTTCTGCTCTTCAATTCACGTTGATTACTTTCTTTATGATAGTAACAAAGGGGTGAACAGTGGCTTGTTTGTTCACCCAGTGAAAATTTTATATTTCGTCTTGGATTACAAAATAAAGGTTTTCAGAAAAAGCAGCTAAAACAACGCATTCTGTATCCAGCAGGTTCCTTTTATGGTCCTTAAGAAAATTTGACTGTACTTTGGATGCATAGTGGTGTTTCTTTAGAGAGCTGAGTTTTTCTGCTAAGGATTCAACAAATTCTTCTCTTGGTTTTATGACTGAAACCATCTCGGCTCGGTCAGTTGTAACCCAATGTATGTAGCTTATTTTGTCAGGGTTTTCTTCTGTCTCTTGTTCTTGGAACAGCAATTCCCTTGGGAAATCTTCACCTGGGCAGTTGGTACATTGGCTTAGCATGCACTCAGAACGGTTTAGGTCACAGACAAGCATCAAAAGAGGATATTTGCAGTCAATATTTAATTTTGCACCATCTATCATTAATTTAATATTTTGTTGGTATGAACACGCACAGAGTGTGTCCCTGATGCGCCAGCTATTACACACCATTTAGACCCTAAGCTCACAGAAATTTAGCGTCCAATTTTACATTCTGGGTGGGCTTCCCTAAATTGTACATACAGTTCATTCAGGTTACAAAGTAATAATGGTTTCTGTTTATGTACTTCAACCCCATCAATTCGGACAGATACACAATCTTTTTTACCGGGAAGAATCCTGGTGTTTTCTCCACTGATATAAAATCAACAAACTTCCTGACCGTGTATTCATTAATATTTTTACACAATATATTTTTCCTAGGTCTGGCATTATTCCGTGGGCCTTATAAAGATCCCTAGTAACTTTAACTAAACGTTCAGAAACTTCAAATTCAGTTCTTACATTTTTCTTAACCAAGATTCTGGCAAAAGACATAATATTTTTACATTTTCTTCTTTTTCTGCTGTCTTAAATTTTTATTTCAGCTTTTAAATGATTGCTTCATATTCTTCAGCGAATGATAGCGAGTGAAGATTTTGTGCCAAGGGCTCATCAGGAAGTATGTATACTCCCTTTTCAAAAGAGGCTTCAAGTCCTCGCTTCAATCTTTGGAATAGCTTTCCTAACGTTGCTTGAATTTCCATTAGTTTTTTTTCTTTCAGAATTTACCTTTATGATTTTAGAAACAGGAGATACTCCTAAATTTGAACAGGTTGCATCCAAAAGGTCCATATGTTCAGATCGAGGTACAAAAACATCATCTTTTTCAATTTAATTTCTTCCTTTATTACAAACAGTCTGCTGTAGCAAGTAGTACACAAAGATTTCTAAGGAATAAGATCTACTGAGTTTTTTTTTTCGATTAATATTCCACTTTAACTTCCCTAAGTCCTTTGGTGATCACTTTTTTAAGTGGGTGAGAACAATAGTAACCATAAAGATTATGGTACTTTAAAAATAACTTATTTCCGTGGTACTTGTAGAGGTTTGAAACAGCAATATTTGTTCTTAAAGCAATAAGATTTCTATTATCTTCACATAATTCGCTAATCAATTTGATATAATTAGATATTGGTCCATACACAGACTTAGGACACTCTTCTCCAAAAATTCACCCGCACTACATTCAATTTTTTAATATGTAAGATATATTATAGCATTGACTAAAATATTTGTACAAAATCTTGTTGAAGGTATTCCACTATAACAAAGGGAATTAGAATGAATCGAATAATTACATAGAGACACTACACTTCTATTTCAAAATTAGTAATAATTTAAAAATTACACTCATTAATATATTAATACACTTTAATATTGACTAAAAAAAATATGTAGCGCACAAAAACCACCTTTAGTCCTCTATCTCTGCTCTGATACTTTCACTCAAACTTCTGAACAAGTCTGTCCGCTCTGACCCATGGGCCAGTATCTATTTAAAACAAAACCTCTGACTAATAATGCCCCCCTTCATTCAATTTCTAAAACAAACAACCTCTGACTTATACTCTTAGTTAGTTCTGTATTTGTTCTGTGATTTACCCATCAGAATGTTATATATATATTTCTTTAATACTTTAATTTTAAGATAAAATAATTCTGTGTCCTTAGAGTAATTTGTTTTTACATGAACATACAATGCAATAACATATTAATTAATACTATATATGTATTCATTGAAACGTGATTTTTTCTCCTTGTGTTGTTCTTTAAATATCTCGGCTTGTAGTCAATATATTAGATATTAAGCTCTGAAAATTGCAATTTTTTCAAATATTTAAAAAAATAATATTTTTTTAGGTTAAATTCTCACGTTTGAAACTTGGTATGTGAGGACAAGTAGTTTACGTCTTCCTGTATAAAAAACTGTAGCTAGTTGACTCTTTACCTTAATGAAAATATTTTCCTCTGAAAACAGAATTTATTTTAAAAAATAAGCTTAAATATTAGGCGGAAATTTCACCATTAAAATTGAGTTCAAGCTAAAATGCTACTTGAGCAAACATTTATCCCTTTACTTTCCAAACAAAATGATTTTTCACTCACGTTGATTGAACAAACAAAGTCCGAGATATTTGCGTTTCCGTAAACTTTTAAAATGGCAAAAAATATAGCACCTTGTAAAACAAATATGGCCACAATGCGATAAATACAAATAATTAAAAAATATTAATAATAATTTTGAACTACCAACATGTTAGGGCAATTGAGAAAAAAAATCCTATTTTTTAAAAAATAGTCAAGCAACCAAAGTTAGACCACTTGATATTGAATGACCCTACATTGGGGGCCACGCAGTACAAAGCGTTAGGCTCAAAATATACTGAATTGTTGGTAACGGAGAGGTAGAGCTTGAGAAGGTATATATTTTAGTTAAATTATAAGAAGTATTCGGTGTTACTTTGCTTCTAACAGACAATAAAAGTAATCTCATTTTATTTATTCCGACCAAGTTTTTAATAAATCTAATAAAATCTAATAAAAAATTTAAAATTCCAGCTTCAAGATGCGCATAGTTGTGATTAGGAGTTACTAATTTTAAAATTTCAGCCTCATGAAGGACAGACAAACTCTTTATTTTATTAATATAGATTAAAATAGGTGTAAATTATATTATAAATGTATACTTACAGTACATTTAATTTAAAATAAATATAAATTCTCAAAGTAAAAAATAAAAAACTAGTTATATGGAGCATAATTAAGTCGTAAAGATTATAATATATTTAAATTATTTATAATGTATGCCACGTGTAACGTAATCGATCATTTGAGATGGGCTATATAGTAGTCGAAGGCATTGCGTGTTGTCCTAGGTGTGACGTCACGATTCATAAAAGATGAACTTGTTCATTGGAAAGCAGCCATTTTGTTTTACTTATCGTTTATTATTGACAGGGTTGACGTCCGGAATTTACCTTTAGAGGTCGGGGCACTCCTGATCTCTATGGGCTCGTTGTTTTTCCCCAGTAGATTTAAACTCCACTTGATCTTAGTCAGCTAAGTTATTTAGCAGTTATTTTCAAATACATTTATTAAACATCTTTTATTTCATGAACATTATTAGTTACTGTTAAAATTGTTGGTTTTATATTTATTTATTTTCAAACATAGATTCCCTTAATGAAAATGTCACCGGAAAGCTTTAGAGTATGATCATCCTTATTTTTAATTTTTTATTTGTCTACTATATTAGCAATAGTTGTGTTGGCAATTTTAACTGCCCTACGTTTATTTAGTTTTAAACATAATACAAGCAGGCTAGGGATAGATTTAGTAGCTTGGCCTTATCTCTTCCTTTTTATCTTACAATAGCTCTGAACAGATATTTAACATTTATTTATTATAGGAGCGAAAATAATTAGGTTAACTACACCAACAGTTGCCTGACCATTGAAAGCCCCTCTTTTTATCGTCTTCTTCCACACATTTGATCGATTATGGGGCATGGCCTCGTTTGTCAGGCCTAACTAAGTCCAATGGCCTCGTTTGTCAGGCTCAACTAGGTCCAATGGCCTCGTTTGTCAGGCTCAACTAGGTCCAATGTGCCTCGTTTGTCAGGCCCAACTAGGTCCAATGGCCTCGTTAGTCAGGCCCAACTAAGTGCAATGGCCTCGTTTGTCAGGCCCAACTAGGTCCAATGGCATCGTTTGTCAGGCCCAACTAGGTCCAATGGCCTCGTAGGTCAGGCCCAACTAGGTCCAATGGCCTCGTTTGTCAGGCCCAACTAGGTCCAATGGCCTCGTTTGTCAGGCCCAACTAGGTCCAATGGCCTCGTTTGTCAGGCCCAACTATGTCCAATGATCTCCTCTCATTCATTTATCATCTCTGTTCAGCTTTTTTTTTCATATATAGTTTAAATATTTCAAAATTACGAGGATATGCATTAGCACCGTGTCTTACTACCTGTTCAGGTGACACGCATACGTACTAATTACGCTAGTAAGCTAGGGATGAAGGAGGTTTAATTTATAGGGAGTGTATGCACATTTGTGTGGGGGAGTGGGAAAACATTTAAGGAAGAGCCGCCCTAAGTTCGACCGGGATTAAAATTCCGATCTCCATGTCATCGGTAATCTAGTCTGTCGCGAGAGTGACGTCTTAGACCATGTGGTCATACGAGAATATTGATGTATCTGTTTTATCTCGGTTATATTTTTAGTCATAATTTGTATCTACTTCTCCTTTTATTCAAATACATTCACACAATAACAATTTCTTCTACGACACAACATGGATACGAAGCAAGAAGCCAATGATTACGAGGTAGTCGATGATCAAGCAAATGGTGACTGTTGAGGTCTACCACTCAAATTTCACTGAATTAAGTGATAAGCTCCCATTTTCTTAAGAAGATCTTTATCTGACAGCTGGAAATTTGCTAGATTCATCTTTTCGTATTCGTATATCAGTTCAGTTGTTACTTTTGATATTATTCTCGGTGACCTGGCGGTCTAGGGGTAAGGTGTCAGACTTCTGTGCTGGCGGCCCGGGTTCAATTCTCGGTCCCACACAGATTTATCTGATTACCAAACCCTTTCTTCACCTCTGACAAGACATCTTGTGAATGTGGGGAATGCTAGGCCTCCACTGTGGTTCGGATTCCACGTTAAAATGTAGGTCCTCCATTACATCTCGCAATCACCCTACCATTACACATTAGCCTAAGTTCGTATAACCCGCACGGGTAGTAAGACGCGGTGCTAATAATAATATATAATAATATTATATTATAGATAGCCCTACCTAAAAAATAAGACAAATTATATATATATAAAAGGTGTTCCATCTTAGGACAACTCCAGGTGTGGCAGAAAGGAGCACAAATATTTATACAGTTTTTATATAATATACATTTTGTGGCCAAAATAAATCAAATATTTCTCCAGTAGCAACATAGAGATTAGTTTTCTGCACATGCTAATATGAACAGATCTTGACTATCCGTCAAGGGTGTCCCGTAATTTTGTCAAAACTTTTTAAACAAGGAGACAAGCTAAGTCAGGTTAAGTCTCACCCCAGCTCCACAACTTCATAATAACTATCATCTCATCATTTCATTACGTGTATGACGTGTAGACAACCTCCTATGTTGTACCCTGGACAACGCTCTGTGACAACAGAGCGGCTAATATTCCACACATAAGGTGACTGGGCGTGGACGTCAAAGTCTCTCCCGGTGTGCCATAGGATTTTTTTTTAAAAGCTATGAAAACCGGGGGGATTTTACCAGCCAAGATCGTGGGTTTAAACCCTCACATGTGTGTTCAGATATGCTCAGTGTGCACCTTATCGTGATTGGCCCAGTAGTATTATTAGTACTAAAACTGCTGAATGGGGATTTAAAACCAATGACTATGTATGACTTAATGCGAACCTATTCCACGCACTGATAAATCTAAGTTAACATCTATGAATCTAACATAAATTTCTAACTTAATTTCTAAGCTGGATATTAAATAACCGGAATAAATCTGTCAGTAGAACAAAAACACGTACTAGTAACGTCAGTGCTCCCCGGATAGCAACTAGCTTAGTTAAATAATACAGACCTGCTTCAATGGACACATTGTCTAAGGCGTCACTCTCGCGATAGAGTATAATGGCAATGATGTGGAGGTCATGGTTTAAATCCCGATCGAGTGTACTGGGGGTGATTTTCCTAAATTGTTTTCTACTAGTTCTCTACACAAATGCGGTTACAAGTCCTCTAAATTTGACCGTACTCATCCCTAACAAATTAAATTAATTAATATATATATCTCAAACAATGCGTCACATCGGGATGCGGGTTTCTGTATTCTACTTTAAAAAACAACGAAATTTTGAGAGCAGTTAAACTGTTTTATTGTAATTTTAAAATTACAATAAAATTAAATGATTGTTTTAAAATGCTAAAGTTATTCAAATGATCTCAAATTTACTATTATCGAATGAAGAATGCAGAAAACTGAGCTCCAAAACTTTTTCTGGTTCGGGTGTAATCTTGTAACTAATTTACCCTGGTTAATCAGCCGTGAGTTTGGCTTAAGGGACGCTAGAAAAGAAAAGTTGGTTTTTTTTGCAGTTTTTATAGCAAAGCGTTTTTTAACCAAAATAAATCCAATATTTCTCAAGTAAAAACATATAGTTTAATTTTCTTCACGCGGTTATTTCAACAGTTCTTGAATATCGGTCAAGGGTGTCCTGTAATTTAATGACAACGTTTTATATTCCTTCAAAAATGTGTCATCTAATGCCGCTATATTTATGACAGATATTCAGAAACTGTTGATATCAACATGTGAAGAAAATCAAGCTCTATACTTGTAATGGAAAATTATTTTATTAGTTTAATTTTGGCAAAAATTAAAACTATAAAAACTGCAAAAAAAACTGCCATTAATATGCGTCATCTACACTACCACCTTAAGTTAAAGGATCAGAGATCTAATTAATTTATATGACGAACATCACGAGTATCAAATTAAAACCCACACAAATTGCATACACTTGTGCATTTCTTTAACACACATCATCTTATCATTTTTTGGCAATCCCCCGATACTAAAAGTTCCCCAGATAGTCTCTGGGTCTGACACTCCGCCTTCATGTCCCTGGTGAGACTGAAAGCACCTGAGCTCAATTAACTTAACAGGTTCCGCTCTAAAGTTTGTAACCGTTACTACCTCAAGAACACCTGCTGAAATTAACAAACTTTATCTATCTAAACCACGCAAGTTGGGCGAGATACTAAGCATTGTAATTGCAGGTTTCAAATAGTTATCGCAGAATCATTGAGTGGGAAGCATGATTTGTAAATACAATAGTTCGGAACAATTTGCGCAACAGGATTGGGATTGTATTTAAACTTATTGAATAGCCTTCTGTGTCTGACCAAACATCTTGCCCGTGCGTTTTGGTAGTCAAAGCGTCTTCGTTCTTGTGGTGTGAAAACAGGTTTTGAGGTGATGATTAGGAGCTAAGTACCATCTTAGGTGCTTAAAATACGTGACCTGTGGTTACTACCTTAAGAAAAGATTATTATACCGGATGTCCCAAAACAGAATGTCCATTGCTCAACCAAGTGTTTTGGGGATCATGAAATTTTGGTTGAAAATATTTTATTTTAAACCTGAGTTCGATCGGCGAGGGCTGACCATAAACAGGTGTTTAAAGTCTATAACTCTAAATTACAATTACAAATTATCGAACCTTGATGATTTATGCAGAGTTGGTCATATTTTTATGTAATATAATTCATAGCTACCACTATATAGTCATCATAATTTCTGTTCTGAGCCGATATATTCCTTATTTTAATCAGCAGTTGTGCCAAACTTTCTAATATAACAGTACTTCACGTGACCACGGAGAGATTTGTCCAAATACTATCTTGCTCCCCGCCTTGGCCAATCTAACGTTCCAGAAAGAGTCGATTGAAAAATTAAGTCATCTTCATTCAAAAAAATGAAATAATAAAATCTACTTAAAACATGTGCAGCTGGCCAAACGTCCCAAATTAAATTCATATCTATTTCAATTTTTTTTTTTAAATGTTAGCAAAGACACGCAGTTTATTTCTGCCCTGGATAGTAATCCCCACTCTCATAAACACTAGAAACACTTTGTGCTGTGTTCACAACAACGTTCAGTCCTTGCATATATATGCTATCAATCTGTGAAAAAATATGATATGTTATTTGTGTTTATTGTTTGAAAATGTTTCATTTGACCATTGAATACAAAATTATTCAACCTATGAGGGTTTAGAATTGTATCTGAGCCCCAAACTGATCTTAACTCTCATTGGTTGTTTAATTCTGAGAGATGAAAGCTGACTGATAAATCGACCCTCTTTCTAACTATCTGTTATGTGTGTTAAATTCTACCTGTCGACCATATTTATATATCAAGTGATTTATGAGCCTAATTGGAAGTGAACTATTTTTGTATGATATGGGTCCTGTGCTGAAACTAACTGAATACATTCTTAATACGAGTATGTGTTTAAGTTTGATTGCTAGATTATTTCAATCATTTCATAGTGAAATATGATTATATTACTGTATACTAAATGTTAACTAAGTAAATCAAAGTTTAGCAAAATAAACTCCATAAACGCAAAAATTAAAAAGCTCGGTTGATAAATGACCCAAGTATTTAATTGTTCCTATAAAATATTATTTATATATGGCAGTAATTAAGGTGCTTGCAAATATTAACTATACATAAATAAGTATACATGTAATTACAACAAATCAAATCATTAGTTGAAAACCAATTTTAAAACAAACTATTCATAACAACATTAAGAACACTTTAGTTGCAACTTGTTATTGCATCCACTAACAAACAGTATTGTTAGAAAAATAACAAGAAACACGGATTATCAGTGCAATATTTGGTTGTGTAATTTGAACTATAATTTTAGGCTTGTCCATATCAATGATCCAAGAAATGCCTGACCGTAACTTTATATTTCTTAATAAACTAGCTATTTTTAATATTAAATATTTATTGGTTCAAATAAATTATTCTATTATAAACTATAAACTTGATGTTGAGTCAATAAAACCAACAACTTTATGAGCAGATAATTAAAGTTATTAATGATGTGTTTAAGTAACCTATTTAAATTAAGAGAGAAATTTTAAACCTGTTAGCAACCAATAATTTGTTAGTAATTCATAAATTAATTTCACTCTACAACTGCGCATTCTACTTTTAAAGATTATATCAGTTGTCTTGTAAATGTTTTCATAAATTTGGAAAATTAGTTTAAGACAACGCGGATTTTATAGCAATATATTCAACTTTTGTTAAATAGTGTGCAAATATTTCTTGGATATTTACACTTACACGTTGTTTTACCAAAGATTAAATTCGTGTATAGATATGCACATATTAATAAATTATGTTCCCTCTCTAATTGATTAATAACGTATAGTTGTAAACAGCTAAGGAATATATCCAATCGAATTAACAAGATTTTAATTTGTAGCTATAGAATCCTCTTCAGCTTAGATTAATTGTCTAAATCAGAAATTATTTTTATTTCTCATCCACTGGAATTAATGTAAGATTCTCGAGATTAAAAAACTGTTTATATGTCAAATTTCCTGTCGGATTTTTATTAATAAGGAGTATCAAAAAACATAATTAAATAGATGAAGTTACAGCATCAATTAATGTTACAAATTACTTTGTCAAAAAGGATTTGTTCTTGCTATAATTTGAAAGAACTAAATACGAACAAAGTATAACATATTACTTAATGGGTCGTGTACATTGTATTTCACTGACACAATTATTGTGCTATAAATTATGTTATAACTAGGGATGGGGTGTACCCTGGGAACTGAGGAACTTGGTAGAGGTTAGGTTGAGCCCAACCGGAAACCAGGTTATGGGGTGGACGAGAGACAGGAGGCTGGTCAGGATCAAAATCAAAAAGTTTGGAACAAGGTATGGCCAGTTGGCTCCCAGCTTAGTGGGCTAATAGTTGGTTGGTTGGTGATGGTGAGCAAAGTCATCATCGGCCCCCGTAGCCTCATTTAGGAAAGGCTTCCACCATGAGGCCTACCTGAGGATCTACAAGCGACAGCCCCTCTACTCAGGTGTAGGCCACGACAGGCTAAGTAATCCGATGGTCAAAACAAACCAAAGTACTCTAGAGAATAAAGTAAAATGCTGGATTGTAAAAATTGTTGACAGACGTAAACTATGTTTAAAGACTCTGAACACTGTCACACAGCCCGTAAGAGTGAAGGATATTGTAGACATGATGGATGAGAGGAAAGTGTATGTCCTGGGCTTGAGCTAGAGCAAGTGTAGAGGGAGCGGTTTGAGAGAAATAAGGAAAGGTTACATTTAGCAGTGGATGGGAAACAATTACGAAAGGAGAAATGGAGCAGGCTTTGTAGTGGGAGAGGGTTTGCAGAGACGAATGACAGGATAATAAAGATAGCAATCGCTGATAGCGGAAAAGATGAGGAGGAAATACAAGTGTATGCCTCACAAGTAGGGTGCCCAGTAAAAGAAAATGACAAGTTTGAAGCAGATTTCGAAATGAATATGGGAAAAGAGTGGCAAGTATTAATGGGGGTCTTAACAATAATTATTAGCACCACGTCTTACTACCCGTTTGGGCTATACGCAGTTTAACGTGAGATCCGAACCACGGTGGAGGCCTGGCATCTGACACATCCACAAGTTGTGATTAATACAAGTCTTGTCAGAGGTGAAGGAAGGGTTTGGCAATCAGATAAATCTGTGCTGGGACCAAGGATTGAACCCCGGACCAGCAGCACAGAAGTCTGACGCCTTATCCCTAGACCACGGGAGATTAACGCAAAGGTGGGGAAAGAGAGAGGAGAGTTTGAGGAGGTGTTAGGGGGGAAAATGGGGTAAGAGAAATGAGGAGGGTAGAAGTATGTTGCACTTATGTGCAAGAAATAAAATGAAAGTGGCAATCAGATGGTATAAGAAGGAAAGAGAAAGTGATAAAATCGCTAAATACAGTATATGAGGAGCAAAGTTCGGTGATAGACTAATTTCTCATGGATTAAGAAATGAAAAGGTGCACCGTAAACATTAAGGTAATGCCGGTTGTGTCCTTAGATAGTGACCAGAAGTGTTGGTGGCAGACATAAAGGGATGGGAATGTAGGAGAAAAGTGGTAAGACAAGAAAGAAGAATAAGGGTGTAGAGGCAAAAATAAGAGGAGGAAATATATACATAAGAAAGACACGAAGCCAAAGGATGAGCTGCAAAGATAGAGAGGTGGAATGGGAAAAGTTTAGGAACAGTTTGGTGGGAGCTACAGAGTAGTTATGTGGGAGGAAAAGTGATAGCAGGTATTAGAAGGAAACACCCTGGTCGAACGACAAGATGAAGGAAGAAGTGGAGGAGAATATTAAATCATTCAACAGGAGTTTTAAGAATAGGAATGAGAAAACAGAGGAAGAATATAACGGGAATAAGAAAAGAGCGAAGTGAGCTATACGGGAAGCCAGGAAGGATTTGATGCAAAAATGGACAGAAATAATGGAACGAGACGTGTAATTAAGTAAGAATATGTTATATAGCCAGGTAATAAAGAGAGTTAAAGAGAAAATACAAGAAGTTAGAATGAATCATGAAAAAGAAAGAACCTTGAAGACAAGAGAAGAAGAAAAGGAGCTATGAATTAGATATTTTGAGAAGATGTTCTACTAGGGAGAGGAAAGAAATTAGTGTGAAAAAGGGGACCCTGAATAAATAGCATAAGAGGAGGAAAGAGGTTGTACATGTAAAGAGGATGATGCAAGGTAAAGCACCGGGTGTGTATGAACTGATTGTGTAAATGATAAGAGCTTCAGGTGAAGTAGGTATACAATGGTTATGCAGAGTGCTGAGAGGGATTTGGAATGAAAATAAACTACCAGAAGACTGGAAAAAGGGAGTTTCAAGAAAGGAGACAAGAAGAGGTGTACAAATTATAGCGGAATAACGATGGTGTTCCACTGAACAAAAATATATGAGAAAATACTGAATAAGAAATAAAAGGATGCTGTAGAGAGGAACTGTATGGAGCTCTACAATAGATTTTATATTTCCCATTAGAAAGCGGATGGAAAGAAGGTATGAATTTGGGACAGACTTAGTAATGGTATTAATATATTTGGAGAAGGCACATGATAGCGTGGATAGAAATTAAGTTTTAAAGCGATGGAGTAAGTTTAAGTGGAAAGAGGAGTTTTAATGAGAGTAAAAAGCATCTATGAGGATAACAGGATAACAGGAGTTGTGTTAAGATGGAGAGTTGGAGGATGGAGGAGTACCGAATAGAAATGGAATGAATAAGGAGAGTTCCCTCTCACCACTACTCTTTGTAATGATAGTGGAAATGGTCATTTGCATGAACAGAGAGGTGGGGAGATTTAGCTAGGAAAGAATGAATGATGACTTGATGTTATGGGGGTTAAGAATTAGGCAGTGCAGGAACAATTACAAGTATGGAATGAGTAAGTGAAAGAGTGTGAAACGAAACCTAGCATGGTGAAGTGTGAAGTGATAGTAATGACAAGGAATAGGATAAAACCTAGTAAAACTAAAAAGTTGTATGGAGTATAGCTGAGAAATGTACAGAACGTAAAATTCCTTGGAAGCGTGTTTGAGTTGAAAGATGGAAGTAGAGCATATCTAATGAGTAGAGTGCAGAAGGGAGAGTTGTTCTAGGGGTGTGTAATGGACCTGCTATTGAGAATAGAATTGCCCTTGAAGTGTAAGGAATTGTTTAAAAGGGCATAATTTGTATCCATAATCCCACATTCAACAGAAACATGGGACATTGAATGTAAAAGAGGAAAGTGGAGGCCATGGGAATGAAGTTTGTGAGGAGCATGTTAGCTGTCACGAGGATAAACAATATCAAGAATTAAGTTTTCTGGGAAGGATTGGGGTACAAGGAGTACATAATATAGTAGAGAAAGCAAAATTTGGATGCTATGGGCATGTAATGAGGATGTAGAAGGATATGATGCCAAAAAAATTATAGAAATGCAGTATGTAGGGAAAGGACCTTAAGGGAGTCCAAGAAAGAGTTGGGAGGAGCAGATAACAGAAAGTGTACCGGTGAGAGGAGAAGAACGGAAACAACTAAAGGAGAGAGAATGGTGAAGGATAAAGTTAAATGAAGGCATGTTACTAAACTGACCCAGCCACAAGCTGATGATGGCGATGATGAGAGGGGTGTCAAACTCAATTATTTGATATCGCGGTAACCTCAAGTCTTATTGGTACTGAAAGAATCGATAATCGATCTTAATGTAACGATTCTCGATACTTCGATACTCTCAATGGCAACTCAGAAATCTATAAAACTCAACATAAGTATAAATCGATTATCTCCAATATTGGTTTATTTTGGGTCAGTTAACAACCCTATTTGGTGAATTTAAATAAACTTGTGTTTGACAATTGTTTATTATACCTTTTTTTGATGTTTGAATCAGTGAGGCTTTATTTATTTTATTTTATAATTATTCTATTTTATTAATTATATATAATATGTTTTAATACTTGGTAAAATTGATTTTTTTAAATTAGATTAATTGTTTTATATCATTTTGTATTTACATTTTTTTAGTTTTTTTGCTCTGCTATGAAGTCGGATATTTCTTTAATGAGGTTGGATGCTTGGAATAATAATGAAATAGGAAATATTCAATAATCGAACAATTAAGGTTGAACTTAAGAATCGGAATCGAGAAAAACAGCCCTCGTGGCAACTCTAGACTGTATATACTATTATTATGATTCGTTAAGTGAACAGTACCACTTAAATAACGTAATATAGAAACGATTGGAATTTTGAGTTTTCATTAGTAAAATACACATTTAATATTCCTAAATAGTATAATAAAATAGTATATGTTTGAATAACAAATATAGTAAAATTTTGAAAAACTCTTCCCCAGATAAATTAAAATTTGGTATAGAAAATAATTTAGTAGTGAAACTTGGTTTAAGTATATACTTTTATACATACTTACACTAGGAATTTATGTTAAGATAATTACTTATTATTAGTTATTATATAGGTATTATACTTGAGATGTCATATCAGAAGAAGTATTCAGGGAGATTTCACAAGGTGGATGTTAAATGGTGGTAATTGTGAAGATTATGCCACATAATATATAATCAGAAATAAAGTAACAAATATTATAAATATGTATTGTATTATTTGACGAAACTGCATTCATCCAAATTAATATGTATGTTTATTTGTTGAAGAATAAAAACTGAAGATGTATAAAATAAATATTACATAAATGTGTCAACAAAGTAATGAATTTATTACATTTTATTTTGAAATAAACAAGATCATAGTCCATATTTCCTTACTATTCTTAACTAAGGCATTTAATCAATCAAAATAATAACAATTGTATCCAATTAGTTTTAAACAAATAGAAAATTGAATGACACTAACTTTTTGGCAATAATAAAATTAATCATTTCATGTTTGTGTAAATATTCCACTAGAACAATGTACACTATGTCAGACTTTCAGTATTTATTATAAATCTAGGTAACTTTATTTCTATTTCTATAATTTAGAAAATATGTAGGTAATTCAAAAAATGAAATTAACTTGAAACAATTTTGTCAAAAACTATTTTAATATGTTTCACTCTGAACAGTTTAGCAAGTACCGTCCTTACCTGACAGCTAGAAAATTTACTATATCTAGTCTCACACAAATGTCAACTCATTTGATAAGCAGCTGTGACTTTTTGTTTATATTATTATTACTAAAAAAAAGCACTAATTATGTAGAAATATATCAATGTGACAGTGAAATAAATATTTATTTTCCAAATAGTCCTTTCTATTAAATTTGAACTGTAGTTTCACAAGAAAAACAGTCTCAGTTATGCATTTCCAATCTTGATACAAATCATATATTTTTAAATCAAAAGAAATAATTGTTTGATATTAGACTCACTTTGATCCAACACACAAGCTCAGTTGGTTAGTGTGTCTGTCTACTGAACTAAGGGTCCCGGGTTTGATTCTCAACATGGCCGAATATTTATCATTGATGAAAATATGGGTTTACACTTACACATCGATAAATTAACGGCCGGGGACTGGATGTTGTGCCTGTCCTAGTCTTAAAGTAGATTATAAGGCATATGAATCAGCGACAGGCCTAGCAAGTGAGTAGTGGAAGTAAAATTAGGCTTACTATTCTAACTTTAAATCAAATTCATGACATATTATCTCACGTGATCTCAATACTTGGATATTTTTCAATCTTAAATAAACTATAGCTGTTTGAATATTATTATTAATATTTTTACTACTACAAAATATGTATTTTATTAATTTAAAGAAAACATTAAAAGGTACAAAAATATATATGCATACAAAACATACAGATTCATCCCCTTGTGACTCTAATGGGCTAGAATTCTACATATAGAAACTAAAAATATGAGAGCCCTTTTAGAGTATGTAAAAAAAAAATCCCCCTCTTAGTTTTCAAGAGGATAATATCTAAAAACCCGATTCGGTCACCGCAAGGTATGACGCACTACTCTCGTGTTAGACTAGACTGCCTAAGAAGGGGAGATTGGGGTTCAATCCCGGTCGGATGCACTGAAGGGTTTTTTTCTTAAATAGTTTTCCAATCTCCCTCAAAGCAAATTCGGGTACACTTACTCTAAATTAAACTTTCATAAACCCTAACACATCAATGTAATTAGTAAATATAGGTGTATAGCCCGAACGGTTAGTAAGACGCGAAGATAAAAAAATTATAGAAACACAAAAAAGGGAATAACAGTACAGGTATTTAAATAGATATCATATGAATGAACAAAATTTTGATTCGGATGGGGGATAAAAGCAATATAATAAGGAAAATTAACAATAATACCCAATCTCAGGGAGGGGTTTAAGAATTTGAAGAGGGAGGGAGGAGTTAAAAATATCAAGACTAAAATAAAAGTGTAGCTGTCGAGAATTGATCCCCGGCCCTCATGATCATCAAGCAGACACTCTTGAAAATACGTTGCATGGGTCAAGATACTATTTCAATTCCAAAGAGCAAACTTAAGACCAGTCAAATCAGAGCATTTATTAAAGACGTAATAATATAGTTTTATTTAGAACCACGTTGTACTATATGTTCGGGATATACGCACATGCACTAATTATGTTAATGCGTTATGGACTAGGAAGGTTGAAATTATAGGAAGTGTACCAGAATTTGCGCAGAAGATAATGAGAAATAATTTAGGTACAACCAACTGATATTATATTACCAGTCATAGGCAGTCCAGTTTATTATTGCGATAGTGACGCCTTATACCATTTGACCACCAAAGTGGGTGAAGTTACAATTAAAATAAATTGAAGGGTACAAAGAAAAAAAGGTGAAAGACCCACTACACACATTTTCCACAACTTTTATATCTTAAACCCCACAAGGACCCCAACAAATACTCTTTTTTTTCAATAATTTATATACTACAGAGAGCTCTTTTAATCATAATATAACGGTATCATGATTGTCTAACAGATGACAGCACTAACTCAATATGAGCTAGAATTAAACTTCCCCCTTTTCCATGGTACCCTTAAATTAAAATCAAGCAGTGACGCTACAGTCAAAAGGGTTCTCCAACTTGCACCAGCAGCATGCTGCGTCACGGTGGTAGCAGCATCGGAAATGGCTGAGAAAGTTGTTTCCTCGCTTGCAACAAACAACGTCTGGGGTCACCAGACTACAGCTAAGGGGCTTACAACATCATCTGTCACGTCTGTCAGGGCGTCGTAATCATTGATCTCCCCACATACCCCCCTCTCCCCCAAGATATCTTTTTATATGAAATTGTTGACCAGGGATTAAAGAATGAAACTCATTCATCGCAATTGTGTTATAATATAATAACTAGAGTATCATTTGGCTAATTTCACATGGGTTGATTCAAAAAATTGAATAGTTTAAGCCCACCATGATTCCCCATTAAATTACTATATGAATCAACATTTAAAAAAAAATTAATTTAAATTTTGGAAGGAAATATTTGGATAGCTTGAAGTCTATCTAATGTTAAGGTTTTAAAGTTTGTACTCAAAGATATTTATTAAATCACTATTAATTATTAATTCCAAAGAATTAGTATACAAATTTAGAGCTATTGACGCATAGTAAAAGAGAAAGTGCAAAATTCTGATCTGGCGGTGAGTGGATTTCCTAAAATAGGGGATAGGTTGACTCGCCTTTCATCGCTTCTGTGTGTCAATGCTATCACGTGACGCACTGACTGACTGCTATTTTCATATGTTAATATTCAAAGTGTTTATATTTAATTTTAAAATTGTTTGTTTTTATGTGATTGTGTATACGTGTGTTTATATGCAGTCTATTTTGAGTTTATAAATGTATCTGTATCAGCTATCTATAAACTCATTAAAATGGTTATTTCTATCTCTATTAGAAGTGACTGGAAAAGGTGTCAGCAGATTTAATAACAGAGGCAGCGAAATATTATAATAGTATATAAAAATAGACTCCCAGCTATTGTTTAACAGTTTGGAAGTATTTTTGCTCATGTCCGTAGAAAGCACAAGCTGATATTTTAAGTGTAGATGAGTGATGTAATCATCAATGATGTTGCTGAAATGGCCTCAGCATTAAATTTAATAATAATAAAAATATAAACACAGTAGAACCCCGACCATCTGGACACCGGTTACTAGGACAACCAATTACCCGGATTCATATCGCAGCAGCGGTTTTCATTAATTTCGAACAAATTGTGTTTTTATTAACTTTTTATTAATTTTTCAGAGTTTGTATGTACGGTATATAATTGAATTTTTAAGAAGTTTGAGTATTTGTTTTTATGTTGTTTTACATAATAAATATGTACAGTACATGTTTTTTATGTACAATTATGATGTTTTATAATTACACACTATTACAGTGTATAACTCATATGTTTTGTTAGTGATATATTTTAAATTAAGTCTTTTAGTGTGAAATCCTCTTATTTACTATAAGATCAATTATCCGGATTTTTTTCTTATATGGACTAACCTAGGTTTAATTAGTCCGGATGGTCGATATTCTACAGTAACTTACCTCACCAGCCTATACTTGAACATAGCCTCAGTGGTATTTAAGACTGCATGATAAGAACCGTGATATTTGTAGTCGCAGGTC
>CABFOW010002230.1:25184-64915 GCA_902141385.1 Timema californicum | reverse complement strand
GGGGGAGAGAATATTCGCTTGAGGATAATTTACTAGCGAATAAATTTTGAAAATTAGTTATTTCTCGAAAATTGCGCTACAATTTTGTATAAAACCTATATCATAAAAGATTTTACATGATGAATAGCACTATACAGGTTGGTTCAAAACTCATAGCCCAAACTGCACATATAGGTTGTTTGAACCAAAATTAATACAAAATCTATATACACTTACATCCGGAAAAATATTATAATACCATTAAATTGTGTTCGAATTTTGATGTACAGCACTTGGAGAGCAAAGCTGTTCAATCATGAATGTACAACAGGTTGCATAGGAGTTAGGCGTGCGGCACTACACACCTCGACATCTTGGAGCACAGCAGCAGAACATACCACAATTATAAAAATGCGAATATGTTCTTAGGGTCATCATTAACCGTCCAACATCACATAAAATGCTTGCCATTATTACATGTGCAGTGCCGTGCAACTAACTCATATGCAAACATCTAGGCAGTGTTTTATATGATAAATGGTAAGGGCGTAGAAAGGCTGGGGTTGAGGGGATCCTGACTCCCCATGAAATTTGATGTACCCCCATATGGGATCCATAAAAACTGTTATAGGTTAAAGGTATAGTAAAATTCACGGACTTGCTCCCTTGCTTTGGCTTTGGTGATAATAATGCCGGTATTTACTTGGAAATGGCCACGCGTAGAATTAAAAGGCTCACGATAAAAATGCAATATTGATGGTGTTGTTCACCACTATTCAGTTGAATTGTTTAGAATTAAATCACCTCAAAGATGATACATTGAAGAATCTAAGAGGTAAACACGTCCAACTTACTTGTCTCGTAGTTGGGTAGCTTTGTCAGTCCAATCTCAGAAATGGAGAAAGTTTGTTGTGAAGTTATAAGAAACTAGATAAAACTAAGGGGTGCAATAAATCACTAAGCTATAACGTCTAGAAGGTGCTGCAGTTTAATTTACTAAATGGGTAGATTTGTTAATAAATATTAGAAAACTGGAGGGAAATAAGAGATATTATAAAAGTTACCTCAACCAAATAGTATAATGTTTGCATCACAAATGGCTCTGTCAGCTAAATTTATCTCTTGTTTTACGACTCAGAAATGTTGGGAATTTGTTGGGAAGTACCAAGAAATATAGATTTTATTCAGCTATATTTTACAAATAATAATGTAATTTCAATTTATAAATATGGGTAAATATATTGTTAAGTACTAAGAGAATGGAAGAAAACAAGAGGTATTATTTAATATGTTAAAACTACCAAATAATGCTGTAATTTAGTTTTCTGGTTGGATGAAATTTGTTATGAAATATTAGGGGACTGGACAGTTGAGGTATTATTATCTCTCAAGGTTTTTGTGATATATATGGATTTACTATATTTATTGTCATGACAATTCTCAACTGGTAATGACACCGTTTACAAGCACTACATAGAATAACAACCTTACTAAAACTAAGATTGTTTTCCAGGGTAATCAATTTTTAAATAAGCTTTTGGCACTACGTGAGACATGACTGGTGTCGCCATCTTTTTTTCATACACTAATCTTCTCCCATCTCCCCTTTTAGCATATACATAATCAAACAAACAAACCAGACAGTCTAGTACTCTGTTATAAGCCTAATACAGGTCATAATCTTGGTATCGCAAAGGAAGGGGCGCAATCCTCTTACTTCTTTGGATCATTTCAGGTTACTTGTCGAGTTCAGATTTGTCTAAATGTCTATGTGAACATGACGTTTCCGGTGTTATTATACTTAATCTCACAACATGTTTAGTTTCTGAGTGACCCATATGGGAACTGTGTTGCCTCACTTTATTCCCATTTTCCTTCTCTCCTACGTATGACCTTGATTCATATAATTTTTACTCTACCGTACTCTAGCAGGCTCCCAGAGGTTCTCTTCCTTAATAACAATGCTGTCACCTATTCCAAAATCATCTCGCCCTTTCGTATTTTTGTTATAGAAATGATCATTAACTTCCTTTTATTTTTATTTGGAGTAATCAATTTTTTCAGGCTGAAGCAAATTTTCCTTTGTTGGTAGTTTTGACCGTAGTCTTCTACTACCAAGCAATTTGGACGTTGTATTGTTGGTCCCTGATTTAGGAGTGTTTCTGTACTCCAATTAGGTAATTTTTAAGCCATAACTTTTTTTTTAAATATAATTTTGGCTGTCTGCACAACACATTCCACCAGGCCATTTGATCTTGGATAATGAGAGCTGGAATTTACAAATTTAAAATTCCAATCAGCTGCAAATTTCTTACCACCATTGAGATAAATAGTATATTTTCACAAATTACCTCCACAGGCATGCCCTGAGGTGAAAATACTATTTTAAAGGCTTTTATAACATTATTAGATGTATTTGACTCTAACAGAATGACCTATAACCATTTTGAAAAATAATCACTGACAAATAGATAATCCTGCCCAGCAAACTCGAAGATGTCACATGCAACCTTTTGAAAGAGAAGTTAGTTAGGATACTAACTCAAAATCATAGGCTATTTTAGATTGCGGGGGTGAAATTTTTCACCTCGTATAAAGCTTTTGACCATATAAACTATGTCATCATTAGTTTGTGGCCAGTAAAAAATTTGTTTTGCCCTTTGTTGTGTTTTAGTTACTCCCATATGACTTTCATGCAGTTGATTCAGAAGGATTTTGGGCACACTTACTCGGTCCTTGAGAAACAATAAACCACCTTGAATATAATTGTCACTTCTGTATCCAAAATACTTTTTAATCACCTCTGGGACTTTTGTCGTGTTCTTTGGCCAACCCCTTATATAAAATTCTTTTAGTATCGCCAATTCTTGATCTTCCTCACTTTCCACTTAAAATTGTTCTGGTCTTGTTTCAGTCATATTAATGGCATGCACAAATTCGGTTAAAAATATATATATATCTCACAAAATTTCACAAAATTTCTCGAAAGTGAATCAGCAAGCAACATTTACTCATCAGGTGGGTAGCACACAATTAAATCATTTTAAGCAACTTCACTTTAATTCCTTGCAAACTTGGAGAATGCACTTAAGCCCCACCCTTCTTCATTATTAACTCAATAGAGCTGTGATCGGAATGAACTGTAACTGGTCTACCATGAATTAAATTATGGAATTTATTACACGCATAATATAATAATCTAAATTCTTCTTCAATTTGGCTGAACATAATTAAATAAACTTCCCTTAAAAAAGAAGGCAAAGGACACCGAGTCTTAAAATTATCTATATACCTATTTTATAATATAATATATATTACATTTGGTATGTGTAGAATTTAAACTAGAGTAATTTTTTTTAAATATCTTTTGCTCGTCTAATTTTGATGGTGGCACTACGACTCTTAAGACTCAAGCCTACTGGGTATACTCGGGAACGCTTTTTGGACTATGATACATTGATATTTAATAATGACACTATCTAAAATAATGGTATAATCAAAATCCCTACAAGAGTTGGAGAAAATGCGTAGAGTATAACATTAAACAACTCATACAAAATGAATCACTGAGTGAATTGTACTAGATTAGACTACAATAAACATACATTTTACGGAACTCCGCACGGACTTTCTCGCTCTATTTTTTTTTAGAAATGGAGATATTTACTCAAAATTCGTAACATAATATACACTAGCAAACCCTATAACAAATTGCGCTAAACATACGTAAAACCTTATTTATTCATGGTTTTAAAATTCGTAATTTTATTTTAAGGAATTAACGTCTTCATTTGTATATTTGGATCAAAACAAAATATCAATATTGGGTCCCCAAGGGTCAACACCTCGTATTAAAAGTTTGACTTCAGGTTAAAATTTTCGTAGTTTTACTAGGAGATATCTTATGGCTATAGCATTGCTATTACATTTCTTTTTTTATAAATCTTGACCAATAAAATAGGTAATATTGACTATTGAGTCTAAAATGATAAAGCTAGATCATTGTTGTACAGGATGGCGCGTGGGAACGAGCAATTTTAATAACTCTGTAATGCAACTTTAAATAATTTTAATTACCATACAAACATGATTGTCTAAATACTACAACTATTCAATTTATCACCTACTCTACCCAAAAGTCATTTCTTAAAGCTAACATCCTTGAGATGACCATCTACCCTTCTTATACATTTCTGCATTTGTGAACGCAAGTTCGTCGTAGCTGGCTGCAACGTCTCAATAGAGATCGCTTCAATCTCTTCACGAATAATATCCTTCAGTTTATTAATGCTTTGAAGACAATGATTAAACACCCGCATTTTAAAAAATCCCATAAAAAGAAATCACACACCGAAATATCTGGTGATCTTGCAAGCCAAATGATATCGCCGTTCCTGGTCATGAGGTGGTTTCCAAAAATCTCTCGTAAAGCGGCGATTGAGGTTCTTTCAGTATGACCTGTAGCTCCGTCCTGCTGAAACCATGTGGACTCTTTCACTTCTAGTTCATCGATAAGAAATGTTTGAAACATGTTGACATACCGTTATAAAGTTACAAACACCACGTGGTCATTGTCATCCTCACAAAAATATGGCCCTATAATGCCTTTCGAT
Organism: Timema californicum; assembly: GCA_902141385.1. NCBI lineage: Eukaryota > Metazoa > Arthropoda > Insecta > Phasmatodea > Timematidae > Timema > Timema californicum. Next base: position 60,323 of record CABFOW010002230.1, on the reverse strand, counting down.
GACACCGCACACCAAAGGTAGCGGGTGAAAATGACGGGGATTCTCCACAACCCAGTACCAAAATTTCTGCTTGTTAACATAACCATTTAGATGAATGTGGGCTTCATAAGACATCCAAAGATTTTCCAGAAAATGTTGGTTTTCGTTAAATTTGCTAAATATTTTTCGGCAAAAACCATTCTCCTACTGAAATCACAGCCTTTCAATCCCTGGCCTACCTGAATCTTGTACGGATGTAACTTTAAATCTGAGAACAATATTCTGGTCTAATTGTGAGGAGACAAACTTAATGACACTGCATGTCGCCGCGAATAACGCTGTGGACTCCGTAGGTACGAGGCTCTGACTGCTTCGACAGTTTCTGGCGTTTGAACATTATTTATTGGCCCTGGATGATTCTTTCTCAATACTAAACCTGTTGTTTAAAAGTCTGAAACTCATGTCTTTCAGCGTGAGATGACAAAACCAGGTCGTGACGCCAAAGTTGAAAGTGACACTGAAACACTCATCGCGTACCGTCATAACAATAATTGATTTTGTAAAATGATTTTACTGCAAACGCTCGATGCACACCAGAATACTGCTCCATATTTGCCAATAAATCAGAAACTGTTGGTTTTATAAAAATATATTTCATATAAAAGTTTTTTATTTTTAATGGTAACATACTACAATTTTGCAATGATCAGTTATTTAGTAACTCAAATAGTTGCGGAGATACGGGAATTTCCGGTTCTGAAAAGTACCCTAAAGGGGATTTTCATGGGAGAATGAAAATATCCCGTTTATTTATGATCTTAATGAACGCCTAGTTACGGATTTTAATCAAAATCGATTGAGCCAATTTTGAGAAAATTGACTGTTTCTCTTTTTATTAAACTACTCTTAACTTTGGAGTTAACAAGACACACAGATAAATGGCATTGCAAAGACCACTTTTGGGGGTTCGGAGGGGTCATTAGACGTTGACATCGATTGTTTTTATGAACGCCTTAAGTGTTAGAAAAGTTTAATATATATGTGCGTATAGCTTTAAAGTTAATGATTTTATAAAAATTTGTTGCGAATAAAATATTTGTATTAGAAATAGATATACATATTTACAATGATAAGTAATTTCATAACTCAATAGTTTCGGAGATATAATAAAAAGTGAAAATTTACGCATCAGAACGGAGCTCTTAAAGTCATTTTGCCGAAATATTGAGAGTAGCAATTTTGTTAATAATATTTATAAATGTTTTGAAATGAAATTTAATCGAAATAATTAGAGCCAATTTTGAGAATATCAACTGTTTCTCTTTTTTACCTTCAGTAAAGTAGCCTTAATTTTAGGGTTAGATATTCAATTCCAAAAACCTCTCGGGGAACTCCTATTAAAATCATAGTAACCAAGTTTTAGCCCGATCGGTAAAATAGTTTAGGCTTTAGTTGAAGGTACAGACAGACGGAAATTCAAAAACCACTTTTTCTGATTCGGAGGGTCATGAAACGTCGAGATTCATCAAAATCTCGAGTTCGATTTTTTTAACGATCAAAATACTTTCTCGACCTGTAAGATAGCGAGAAATTAAAAACAATTATTGAAGCTTTTTGGGTTATTAATATTAATTCTCTCTATGGACGTCCTTTCCTAATCCTATATATATCCTATATATATCCTATATATATATATCCTATATATATATATCCTATATATGATATATATATATCCTATATATATATATCCTATATATGATATATATATATCATATATAGGATTAGGAAAGGACGTCCATAGAGAGAATTAATATTAATAACCCAAAAAACTTCAATAATTGTTTTTAATTTCTCGCTACCTTACAGGTCGAGAAAGTATTTTGNTATATAGGATTAGGACAGGACGTCCATAGGTAGAATTGGGATGTGGAAACATTAAAATAATATTATATATAAACATAATATTATTTAAATTTTTAGTGAAACATCAAAAGCATTTTAGTATTGTTGAGAAATATCAATAGTAGTATTAATATTTTTACATATAACAAAGTATTAATCGAGTCTGGAATAAAGTAACTTAATTTATTTTGTATTTTCTTAAGGTTTGAAATAAATGCTGGATGACTGATAAAAGAGAGAAAGAGGATATATATAAATTAAGTTACTTTATTTCAGACTCGATTTATATATATATATATATATATATATTGTTGAAGATTTGGCCAAATCTCACCAAGTTCTTCACCAGACTCTCAGCTCTCTATTGATGTACTTATATGCCACTTTTTAACTGATCTTCCACTTTTAAAAACAAATTTTGTGAGGAACAGCACGGATTTGTTTCCATGTTTTAAAGACGCCAAAAAGGAAGACCCTTATCTCCTTCCAAAAATATTCTAAGAACCTTATTCTAGTAGTATACTTAAAAACGTTCTTTTTTTCCAAGTTCAAGGAGAATATTCATACATCATAACAAAGGTAAAAAAAATTGTTGGCCATGAACTAGGGATAAAATATAACATAATATTTAATTTTATAAAAAACGTTGAAAAGAGCTAGAAATGAATATTAAAAATATTGAAAAAATTGTTAAAATCTTCACTTCCATCTGTCAGAATTGAGACGTGCGCTAGCTTAGAAGTAAGTAAATCCTTCTTATCCCCTCTTAGTTCTTTTATTTTTCCATTCCGTGTGAGACCCACCATTCACTTGTTACGAGTCCACAGCTGATGCCTTTTGATGAGTAATAATGGTCGATCACGAAAATACACAGAAAGAGTCAACAAACTTCCTAGAAGAATAAATGTGTTAAATAAAGAAGTAAGTGTTCTTCCATAGCTCCAAATTCATTTATTTTAATTATTTTAAAAAGTGCTAGATGATATTTCCTCCGTATTCATGTGAATGGAGATAAAGTATTTATCATGCACGACAACATAGTGCGCTATGCCATAGACTAACTCTTAAACACATTTTAATTTACCCGAAACATATTAATTGTCAAATGTTTTTACAATATTATCAAAATAAATGGAAAAGTATAGTAGATTGTCAAATAACATCAGATTAATCTCAGAGTCAGTTAATGAATGAGAAGCAAACCCAACTGGCTTACCTTCTTGAGGTAAGACACAGCATGCATGTTCCGTTTTGACTCACATCTGCTTGAATGACTATTGACTTTGTTTAAGCAAAATTTGAAAGCATCGGTGGGGAACTGATCAGCTTTTTAATCATACTTGAATAATCAAACTGTTTACTTGTCCATAGCGTATCAAAATATTTCTCTAACAATTCCCTTAAGGGTGCTGAAATATCTGATAAATTTGGTATGTGTTTTCTTAGATAATTTATCATGCCCAACATGCTCTGTAAATCTTTTTTATTTTTTGGTTCTTTCAACTTCTCAATAGCTTTAATTTTGCTATCGTCCAGACTCATTGCATATTTATCAAATATAGGACTGAGGTATTTGATTTGTTGCACCATATATTGAATTGTCCTAGTGTTCAACTTAATATCTAAGCTTCTGGCACAATCAAAGACCTTGTTTAATTTATTTACATACTTTTTTATATCGTCTGCGACTATGAGTAAATCATCAATTAAAAAAAGTGTAATGCCATTCCAAATAGCTTTTATATGATGCATATAATATTTATTTATTTTAATTCAAGCGAAAAACCATTCCAATTAGCTTCTAAGAGCATTCAGTTTTCAAAAATGTTAGGGGAAACTACTTTAAATGAGTTTCTAAGGCATCTAGACTTTAAAAATATCCCGGCGAGGACCATTACAAATAACTTCTAAGGGCATCCAATAATTATAGGTATACAAATCTGCACAAATCTGCTAGAGATAGCTAGTGTCATTTAATTTTTGAAGAAAAATAAATCAGGCCAAAAACACTCTAAAGGCATTTGATTTTCAGAAATTTGCCAAAAGAGACTAAGCCAAATATCTTCTAGGAGTATTCAAATTTAAAAAGCTTTAAAGGTTATCAATATTCTAAATATCTTTTAAAAGACGATATTTTTCGAAAAGTATTCAAACGAGTACGCTATCTTCCAGGAACATTCAATTTTCTATCATTAGCTGGGATAGATGAGGGTAGAAAGCCCCTAAAAACTATTTTGTTACTTGTCTCCACCTCCCCCATCATTTTTTCCCCTGTCACATAATTAAAATTTCGCTACTAGTCTATATAGTAGCAATGTCCTTATATATTAGGGTTTAAAGTGGGTTGAGAGGGGACGCGAGAAAAGCCTAGTGTTTTTTCAGGTTTTAGATATAAAAAAATTTTTTGTATATATATATGTATACATAAATCAAATACCTCTCCAGTACAAACATAGAATTGAATTTTCTTCGCATGGTGACCTCAATAATTCCTGAATATCCATCATTAGCAAAGCGGCATTAGATGACAAATTTCTTCAATTAAGAGAAAAGGTTGTGTTAAATTTCAAAACACCCTTGACAGATATTCAATAACTGTTGATCACACCATGTAAAGAAAATTAAATTCTATGTTTGTACTGAAGTAATATTTTATTTATTTTGGCCAAAAATATTTCGCCATAAAAAATTCAAAACAATGGTTTTTTGTCACATCCTCTTCCATCCCACTTTAAGCCAATTTTTTTAAAAACCATTATATACACCTAGAAACTTTTTTTGGAAGGTGCTTTGATAAGTATTTGTTAACTTGATCATTTATATTTTTACTATTATAAATGTAATACACTAACAAAATAATAAATAACTAGGCCTAAATTAACTGTCACAAAAATCACCGATTATTTATAGTATGTAAATGTCTAGCCACTGTGTAACTCCTTTATGGACTACTAGTGAGGAACAACACAAAGATGTGTGACACTTGATATTTTCTTTGCTCGCGATGTTTAACTGGTTATACCCCCTCTCTCTCATTTTATTTTCTCTTTGGATCTGCGTAGATCTCGGGGCATCCCCAAACTACGTTAGGGGGGCTTGAAGCCTCTCAAGTCTCCCCGTGGGTAAGCTACTGGTCAAGTAAGCAAAATAATAGTAAGAGATGCAAGTTATAGACAATTAGATTCAAACTCTGACATCTACAACAGATCCAAACTGTTTTACATTAGCTTTTTTTTTTTAAATAGCACAGTATGTCTGGCCGTTTTACTAGGTGGTATGGCTAATAATGGAGTGGTTTTCTGCTACTGTAGCTTCCATCTAAGGTTCGTATATGCTGAATAAGAAGGAAAAAACCTTTCACTGATGGTGAATTCGTGTAGGAGGCCATTACCGAAACTTCTGGTAAACTACTTGCTAAAATCAAATTTTAACAATTATGAACTGCCACTAATTCTAACTATCAGCGTAACTTTGGAGAGTATATTAGAGCTAATGTCCACAAATTTGATCAAGTAATGGCGCCTATAGACTCCTTTTATTTCCTAAAATTTTAAAAATGGATGGATCAATCAATGCTATGTTTGATACAGTTCAACTAAGTAATTTTGTGAAAATGAGCTTCAATTGTTTTTTCAAGTATCTGTATATCATAGACTATTGAAAATCATTCTAATAGCCGTAACCATTACAGGAGCAGACATTTTTGCCAAATTCAAGAATTGAATTGAATTCACGCTCAAGCTCTTGGCGTAAAATTTAAACACTCTGAGAGAGTTCATGGAGTGGGGGAATTACCAGCTAATATGAAACACAATAAATGGAAGACATCCGGTTTGAACATAGCTATTCATCTTTTTATGGTATGCACAATTTTGTATTGTAATGTATGTATCAACCATGTATCTAATTTCTATAATGTACGGAGTTGTTCGTCCATTATATTTGTCCAAGGGTCTGGAATATAAGGTTGTATGTAAATCATATCTGAAATTATACTAGTAATTTATATATATTAGCACTTAAATCATGGCAAACATATTGGATGACAGCGTCGATTAACGATTCATTGATCTAATAAGAGCAAATGGGTTCCCCATGAGGTAATCGAAGTTGGAGCGACATTGATCAATCTCAAGTGGCTTTCTGAAAGGCTTCAGCTAAGTGACTGTTGGGTAAATAGAAATTTTAAAAAGGATGGTGAAAATTGCAAGACTGAATTAAGTGAAGTATTCCTGGAAAAACTCTCACAGAAGAACAAAGCAATAATTAAAGCGGCAGTGGTAAACGGTGTCGAGGTAATTCAAGTGTTGCCATGGAAATTTTACAGAAATGGACAAAGCAAGTTAGTCATCAAACTGTTGGTAGATACCGTAATCGAGCAGGCTTAAAGCCCTTCTACGTTTTCCCAAAGCCTTTTAAATCAACGTTAAACATTGAGAATCGGAGATGGTTTTGATATTCCTCCAAAACTGGGATTAAGAGGTTTTATGTATCTTGTACCAAGTGTCAAATTCTTTCTGTGCATTTCGGAAACAAACCTATCAAACTGATATGGTCTGGGCACTCTCTTTGAACATTTTGGATGATGAGCACTACCAGGAAACTTCTAAGAACTCGTATTGCATATGAATAGTAATTTGTTTCACAGCAAAGAGAATGATGTGGATTATCAAAGAGGAGGGCAAGTCATGAAATGGCGAATATTTCATTAATGACGTTTTGCAAGAAAACATAATTCCATTTTACAAGATATCAATAATACCATCGATCCGAAACACGTTTGTTTTCTTTGCGTCAAAGCCGCATGTTTCAAGGCAATTGCAACATAGGAACTGATACGAAACAGTGGTTTTGACTTTTTTTGTAAATTCGGATGATTACAGAATTTTACAACAACCAGGATAGTAGAAATATTACAAATAAATGTATTCTAATATCTTATTTTTAAACCTGTCCTAGGCATTCTCACTTGAGAGAAAATAATATAGCCAATTTCTGCTATGGAAACAGCTGACGCGAATATCTACTGAACATCTATCTCAGGTGACACGAAAGCGATAAAGAACAAGTGACGCGAACACAACTACTTGCTGCAAAATGTAAATAATAATAGCACAAATCTTAGTTGGTTCAATATAGAATTTAGTAATTTTGATAGTTGTCTAAAATTTTGATATTTAAATATAAACATGAAGTAAGTCCTAGATTGATTATGTATTTTAAGATATTTTAGCAGCAACCCCATTATCTAAATTAAGTTGTTAGAATATAAATTATTTTAATTGAGCTCTTGATAGTATAGGGACCCTTTAAATAGACAGATAACATTAAAGATATACGGATAAATAACATAAGCATCTGCTCCATCGTTCCTTCGATTTTGCTTTCGATTAATAATAGAGCTTGTTAACAAGTAGGCCTAGTGCCTTTTATCTTGGACAATCCTTATTTTCTCATAGGTCTACTTGATTTGATAATATAGCACCTTGCATTTTATTATTTATCTCCATATCAGTACCTCTTTGCTCAACCACATTCTAAATTTTATTTAGTAGGCCTCATATACCGCATAACAAGCTCCTTCTATACCCATTGTTTGTTCACTATTATTTTCCTGTTCCCTTTAAAGTAAACCTCCATTACAAAACATGGGGATTGTACACTTTGGGTGAATGTTAAACGCCATATTTTCTTTATTACATAGTAGGCCAAACAATTTAAAAAAGTATATTTTCAGACAAGAATTCCAATAAGGCCAATAGGCCCATGTAGATTGTTTGCAGGTATTATTATTATTATTGTTATTATTATTAGGTGTTTTGTCTTACAACAGGTCCATTCATTATGTCCATGAATTTAGACCACCAATGCGCCCTTTCCTCTGCCGCCTCCTTGAGTTCCCAGACTTTTCTAATTTCCTTCAAGTCTTCTAATATTTGAATCCTTCTTCCTAACCTCTTTCCCTCAACCTTTTCTTCTCTGACATAGTGCAGAAGACAGTTCCTTCTAAGGATATGTTTGTTCCAATTTTCTTTTTTTCTTTGAAGAACTACATTCAAAATGGTTATCTTCTCACCCACTCTTCTTAGGACTTCATTTGTTAACCTGATCTTCTAAAGTTATCTTGGACACTACATTTCAAATCTCTCAAAGTATTTTTCTTTTCTAGGCCTATCTTCCTGCAAGTTGAAGTTTTTGTTCAATACAGGGCGATGTTCCAAATGTAGTAATTCATCAGTTTCTCCATTAGTTCCAAACTCAACTTGCTGGTCAGCAGTAACCCTAAGAGACAGGTAGTATATTATTACAGCTCTTACCTACTTGAACTGCTCTTTGTTTTCCAACTCCTGGTTCCAATTTTGATATTCAGTGGCTCTTCATTTTTTGGAATCCCCATTAATTTTAGTTTCTCAACGTTGTTCTCTGTCCTATCTCCCCCAGCCGATCCATCATTTCATGCAATTCTTCTTTATTTCTATCCAACAATGTTAGATTATTTGCATCTTTTATTGTGTTGATGATGCATCCTCTGATCCTGAAACTACCACTTCCCTCCAAGGCTTCTCTGACCAGCCACTCCCCATACAAGTTGAACAGACTGGGTGACAAACAGCATCCTTGCCTCACTCCTCTTTCTATCTCTCCGCTATTAGAAAGTAAAAACGTACTCACCTTAGAAGTCACAGAATAACACACCATCATATTTTGTAACATTGCCTGGAATGTGTCATTCTAATGACTCGCTTAAATATTTTAAGGAATAATAGGAATAGAATAGTCCCGAGATTGTGTAGGTAGGTATTTTAACGTTCAATAGTTAATAGGCTTTTTATTTTTATAATTTTAAACTCCAAACCTAACAAAAGCTAACCCATTCATCAACAAATAAAAGGTTTAAGTAAATTTGGGTGGGTAATATTGTTAAAATAAACTATGTATTTAATATAATTGGAAATATATTTTTAATGAGAAGGAATTTAATAGGACCAAGATAATAGAACAGGTATTGAATAGGACCATAGAACAAGTTGACGTGTCTATAAATACAATTTATAGTGAAAGATATTTAAAAAGCACAATCACTTTTTTATTAAATCTTAAAATATTATTGGTATGTATTTGTAATAGCAATGCATTTAAAACATGTTAAGTAACAAAGAAAGACATGTTTCTTTTATTCACACAAAGGGAAATAGGCCTACAACCCAAAGCCTATAAAACCAAATAATCTGAACCAATTTACAAGGTATAGCTTGTAAGGTATAATTCACACACACTTCTTTTGAAACCTAAGATTGCATTGATGTACCATTGCAGTCATCTCACACCTTACAAGACATTTCACTTAGTTATTTATCCATCCAATCATCACCACAACCAAATCTAAATAGACCTTCCTGTACTGCAGTTGGCAACCACGCTGTGTAAACTGCAGGCAACTTCTGGATGCAAGTCAGCTTGGATTTCCAATAAGCTTGTGCTCATGATCGACTCGACTTTAACAGAATGAGACATTTGCATAATATAAAGAAACAATGGTAGGGTGTCCAGCAACCTGGAAAACAGGGAAAAATTAGGGACTTTGCTTGGTTAGGAAAAATTTATCGGAAAGTCAGGGAATTTGATCAAATATCTGGAATGTTTACATATTCTCTAAAATAATATGACACTTTAATTTACGGTACAGTGGTCAAAATATAAGTTTATTATTTAGCACCGTGTCTTACTACCCATTCAGGTTATACACTTAAAAATATTAGTTCTCTTCCATTTAATACTCATCATAAATTTCTTTTAACACAGTCATACCAGTTTACATTAAATTGGATCTTAATAAAATAGTGTTTGAATATATTATATTGACTTGAAAATTTGGAGATTGGCTTTGGCGAGCTTGGAAAAGTCAGGGAATTTTAAAATATAGTTTTGCTGGACACCCTGAAAAGGTGTGATCAAGATTCACTTTATATAAAGATAATGTAGGTAGCCTATACAATGTGGACACACAAGAAAAACACAGTTATGAATTTGAACTGTTATGAAACAACTAATTGTCCACAACAATTGAATAAGAGAAGTTAAGACAATTTATGTTTTAAGTTTTTGCATTTCAAGCTAAATGAAGTAAACAAAATAAAATGTAAGCCTAAGTCATGACAATTTGGTGTTCTCAAAACTAAACCACAGAAGGTGTTTGCAAATCATAAATAAACAATTGAGGCTGAAAATATACCCTGACTTTGGTAGGAAGAACAGTAATCTATTTGGTAGTTACTAAAGTTACTAAAACAATTATATATTTATCAGCTAAATCAAGTCATGTTATCTGCAACTGTAACTTTAGATAGATATTATCTATACCTATAAAGTAACATAAGATGTTAAAATGTTATCATTGTTGGCTGCAAAGAAATATGTATGAAACTTAACCAAACTCTTCTTCCAACCAAAATTAGATGATAGTAATGTTGACGTTGCTCGCATCATAATTGGATGGCAGGAACACGTCGGTACACTTCACTAAACATAATGTAACATGAAAGTTCTTGCATGGGAAACTCTTATGCTAAGTTAACATCACATCACTACATTTAAAAACATGTATTTGTGATGTGCATTAATCATGACTCTGATAATTCATAAGTTATTTTTGTTTCAAGGATTTTACAAAATCAATATTTGGGTAATATTTTTTTTCCTCAGGATTAGTGTTGATGGACTATTGGTGTACTTCCCGTACGATTACATCTACCCTGAACAATATGCTTATATGCTAGAACTGAAAAGGGGTTTGGATGCTAAGGTAAAACTTTCTCTTAAAGACGTTGCCTTTCATATTATCATTTTTAATTCATGCATGCTACATGTTTCTATACTATATTGTCCATGATAAGATAGTTCATGTTTCCATAGCTAACCAACTGTAATTATGTAATTTATTATTATTTTCAGGGCCATTGTTTATTGGAGATGCCTTCTGGAACAGGCAAAACTGTTTCCTTGTTATCTCTTATTGTTGCTTATATGCTTACGCATCCTCTCGTTGTAACAAAGCTTATCTACTGCTCTCGCACAGTACCCGAGATTGAGAAAGTAATCGAAGAGTTAAAACAACTCTTAAAATATTATGAAAGAGAAAAGGGTGAAAAACCAAATATTATTGGTCTAGTTTTGAGCTCTCGCAAGAATTTATGCATTCATCCACAGGTAAGACTTCCCTATCTCTGTTGTTTGTGACACATGAATAAATATACTTAAACTCCCATGTTGTGGATAAAAAAGACAATTGATTTATATTTAATTATGATAATCTCAAAAAAGATAAGTGTATCATTGGTCCTTGATTATTCATCTTAAAATTTGAGGGGGTACCCACATTGCAAATAAATACATTGTAGACAATAAATTGCCAGAGTCTGTTTGTTGTCTTAGGTTAGTAAAGAAAGAGAAGGGAAGGTAGTTGACGGAAGGTGTCACAGCTTGACAGCATCATACATACGAGAAAAGCACAGAGTTAATGAGGATGTGCCAGTGTGCTCCTTCTATGAAGGGTTTGACCTCGATGGGCGAGAGGCACCCTTAGGACCTGGGGTATACAACCTGGATGACCTGAAACAGTATGGCCATGAGATGACCTGGTGCCCCTACTTCCTAGCCAGGTACACGGTGAGTGAGTTGTTTAAATATCTCCCATTTAGTTGCTTCAGATACCATCTCACAGCTAATTAACCAAGCTATTTTATACAAAATTATATTAAAACTAGAAATTGTGTCAAAATTAAGTTTTATTCAGTATTCACTTTACAACAGTGACATTTGTATCAGTTAAAATGTTAATAGTATTTTTCATTTAAAAAATGTAATTTTCAATTTTGGTTGTACTTTTAAAAATATTGTAAAACCGTTTTACTGTCCTCAATTTCACCGCCTTATTAAGTAGAATACAGAAAACTGCACCATGTGTATCACATACTACACTACCAGTTTTTACAACAGGGGACATTGCCCCCTTTGTATTCTCATTTCAAACTACAATCCATTGCATGCACTTTTGGGCCCATACCGGTACTCTATAACTTAATACACTTATATCTTGCTAACAACTTTTCTCTCTTCTTGACAAATCCAATCTGAGCTCTGTACCTATGATTCCATCTGACTTCCTCACAAACTATGGGATTTATATATTCATAGCACACACCTAATAATGTCTTAACTGCAAAAAAAAAAAAAAAAATCAGATAAAACAAACTTTGTTGGTCTCCACCTAGCTATTTTGATGAAGTGAGTTGTATTAACCCAAAGCCCAAGTTGTCCAATATACTAACTTAATTTTTAACATAAATAGGCTACTATTCGAAGTGTTAAATCAACACACACACATATAAAATGTCAAACTAGGACATATGCCTAGTACTTCCCACTTTAGAAAGGGTGGTATTGTTTTTTTATTCTTAGAACAACCAAAGAGTTAACACAGCACTATTTTGGGTAGACCCTAAACCGTCTCTTCTAAATAACTTCTCGCAATACATAACAACCTTGAGACTGGTGTGTTTTACCTTGGCAACGAAGGTCCTGTTTTAGCAGGAACTGACAATCCCCTCGACTCGACACGAAACACCACCCCATGTAAGGAATAGATGACTATAGCTATCAACTGAATAACCACTTTGAACACAAGAATAATAGTTTTTATTTGACACACATATAATCTTTATACCTTGGTAACACACCATTGATGTCCGAACTAGTATGCTTGGGTTTCTGGCCTGTTTGCTTGAGCTGACCCGTTGCTTAGACACACACACACACACACACACAATTTTTTCACTTTGAGACAAAGCTATGCTCTATGCACCTGTTACGTGCTATACCATAAAGCAGACTACCTCGTTCAAAGGAAATGATTGACTGACCCTCCACACCTGCGACATCACTCGGACACAGAGCCATCAGATGGCACTTGCTGCAAACCTCACTCTTTGCATCGTGACGTCCATTGCACACATAATGTGATGTCCAGCTCAAGTTGTTATCCCAGTCCAAGATAGGTGTTATCTTTGGGGTGAGACCTTAAGTGCACTATCAAAGTATATTAGAACACTATAAAGTTGCAACTACACAATATATAAGAAGCTATGAAAAATGTATACCTATTTATCTTATACACCTCTCTATTCAGAAATTGTAGTGTATATTCATCATCATCATCGTCATCGCATATAACCTGCGGTGCTAAAAAAATTAATCATCATCAACTGTTTAAAGCCCATGGCCAGGCTATTTTGGTATTTAATTCATCTAACTTACACCTTTCTTCCTCCTTTAATTACTTCCATTCTTCTCCTCTCACTTACACACTTGTTGTTATCTCCTCTGCTCATATCTTTCTTGGTCTCCATTGCGGTCTTTTTTCTACATACTTCATCTCCATCATTCTCCTTGGGATTCCTTCCTTATCTCTCCTTATAACATGACTATACCATACCATCTCAACCTAGCTTCCTCTACTAATCTCATATACCCCCTGTACTCCAACTCTTGTCCAGACAACTTCATTCTTAATTTCTGGTTTCTTCTTGAGACATATAGGTGTTATTCATTTGTAGAATAGATACAGTAATCGTATTTAACAATTTGTTTGAATTAATTTTACTTTTAATATACTTTTTCAGATTACAAATGCACATATTGTAGTGTATAGCTACCATTATTTGTTGGATCCAAAAATTGCAGAGGTAGTTTCTAAGGAGCTTACAAAGACTTCAGTGGTTGTATTCGATGAAGCTCATAACATCGGTAAGTAGCATCATAACTTTATATTATAGATCAATTAAACAATGTTGGCAACTGACAACACATTGGGATTTAGGCTACCTAATCAGAAGACTTGTACTTATGTTGGTTCAAATCCAGGTTTAAGCACAACTTCAAAAATTCTGAAAAATAAAAGGTATTTTGCCTGCTTTGGACTAATGAAACTGTCTTCAAAATATGGTAGATAGTGGTATAAAACACTGTTTAGATGATATAACTAAATTACTCAGGTCATGACTAACATTTGAACAAAGCAGTAAAGTAAAGATGCTACAAAATAAAAACAAGCTGTGGATAAACAAATTTCTCTCAGAATAGATACCTTTTGTACAAATACATTATATCACCTTAAGTGTAGTTTGTGTTTTGTACTCACTGTGTCTTACTACATATTGGGGCTATCTACATATGAATATGGGGACTTCACACACCCATACCCATTAGTGTAAATTTACACTATTGGGTAGAGGAGTGTGAAGTCCACTTTTTCAATTAAAAGTGAACTCAAATCGAGTACATAAAATATTCTCTAAGACGAATCAAAGTTTGAATATTTTTTGTTTGTTGTTTTCTTGAAAAAATAATATATTTTGGTTATTTTTATAACTTTACGCACTAAAATTACATGTAAAGTGTTTTATTGCACAATTTGCTTGTAATAGGTGCTTAGTTTTACTCTAATAAATCAACTATCCCAACTTACAATTAAGTTAGTTATTCCAGATTTTTCCCATATTGATTGTAGGCCTACTGTACAAAAAAGTTCAGAATTGCAATTATAATTCATAATCGTCGAAGCGGAATTTTTTCGAAGCCAAGTCAAAACTGATTCATGTTTTGAAGCAAAGTCGAAGTGTTGAAGCCTTGCACACATCTAATAATAGGGTAGGTATGAGGATTGTAGAATTTTATAGGAAATGTACCAACATTTATTTGGAGGTAGGGTGGGAAATCACTTAGGGAAAACCTCCCTCAGTTTACTTAACCTGTATTCAAATCCCAAATTCCCGGTAAACTACAAGCCAGCCTATTGCGAGAAATACATCTTAGACCATGTGACCACCGAAGGAAGCGGCTTTGCCTTATAAACACCTTACATAATTTTATATTTTGTATAATATATCTATTATATTATTTATTATGTATTTATATTTTGCCTAGGCTTACCATGTATAAAATATAATATTATAATGACTATTCTTAAGAAGCGTCCATTAAGTTAGTTTGAAGGAGCTTACTGATATATGTTGGTGCGAAGAAGAGAAAATAAACATAATATGGTGCCCCTCTAGTTGAATATAGTAAATAAACAGTACTTGAAATAATCATAAACTACTTCTTGCGAATGTTTATTCATTTAAATGCCATTTCTTTTTTTCTTTTTTATCAATATGTTCAAATGATGGTCATAATGTTTAGTTGACAATATTATTTCATGAATATTATGGTTATACATTTTGTTGCCACTTTATTTCAACACACTTATGAAATTCTGACTAGAGTTGGGATTTTATATACTGTATTCAAAAGATTGTGTATACTGTACCCCACATTGCTCCTTGATACCCTGGTCTTGCACTTGTTGACAGAGTCATGTGCTTAAAATTGATCATTTGGCCATTCTTGATTGTAAATACCACTGTGTAGCAATGATTTTGTTGATAATAACTGTACATTTATTTCTGTGAAACTTTTGTAACTAAATATTGTTGTTTCAGACAATGTGTGCATAGACTCGATGAGTGTGAAAATCAACAGACGAACAATTGAAAAAAGTACAGCAAACTTGCAGGTGTTGGAGAAAACAGTCAACGAGTAAGAAACATTAATTAAGTAAAATTAAAATTTGGAAACTATCACATGTCAAGGTTTTTAGAAGTTGCAATAAATGGTAGCACCACATTAGTGTGGAGAGAGGATGTAAAAGTCACATGTTGGAAAAAAAACTTATCACAACTGGATAGGATTCTAATAGTCCAGTCATTTTAGGCACATTTATGGCATATAGCAAAAACATATGATAGATAGCAGGATTTTAATATATATGCTCATTCAGGCGTGTAGTTTAACATACTAAAAGTCCTCATTAATACCATGTGAGCTTCCGCTGCTGTGATCTTGAAAAGACCTTAAAATTGTTTTATTTACATATGTTTCGTGAATAGTGGCACCTAGAAAATTATGTTTAAGACAAAATGTGTTGGAAATTCAATTTTCTATATAAAAAGTCCCTATCACTTTTATCATCAGTCTATTCCTTCTCCTTCAAAATCCGCAATAGTTAAATCCTCTTTTTAGGAAATTGTAAACCTATGATATTAGAAATATTGCATTAGCAAAAGTGTTTGTGTTTCCATACTTTGAAGAGGTTAAGGAGGTTTGAGTGATAATATCTAATTGTATAATAAAATTTAATAATAAATAAGATGCAATGAGTATGAATTAGTATAATAGATGTAATAAATACCTATGGAAAAGTGAATTCATATCTCAGTATTTTTGATGCTCCATGCATTTCTTCATCATATCTTCAACACTTGACGTTCATTATAGGGCAAGAACGTTACGTCAGTACTTGATTCATTTATCACTGTTATTTTCCCCATCACTTTTGTTCTTTTTACTGTCGTATTCACAATCTTCCCCAAATGACGATTGCCATAAACTCTTGAATATCTTATTCCCCAATATCATCGACATCTTCCATCTCCATCTCCGGTTACCCAAAATTATCACACGAAACTCTGATGCAGTTCACACAAATACGTGAACACTTTAATCTTGTTTTACGGCATCCACAGGCTTTACCGCAGCCTTTCAAGCAACCACAAAAAATTGAGCCCAAAATCATGTGTGGTGCTGGCCCTAATGTTGATGCAATTGGAGATAAGTATGGTTCTATGTGCCAGCCTGATTTTTGTGGAAGGAGTTTATTGCCTTGCCACAATTGCACTTGATGGTAGACACGGAGGCTGTGCAATTTGGCAGCGTCTTGATTAGGCGGCATTGCTTATAACTGTTTTTTCCCTTCTGTAACACCTTTATTCAACAATACAAAAGAATGATACATTTTCTTCCAAAGTGCCTTTGGACATAACTAATGTCTGCTTCTAAAAGAGTCCTGTATGTTCCAACAACGGGCCACACAACACGATGTAAGAACCAACCTCCATCAATAATGTAAAAACCGCCAAATGGAGCAGCATTTTCCTTTTTCTTTTCAAATATTGAGTATAATTCAAATGCAGCCTTATTATTTTTTCCTCATTGCGTTTTCATCAGAGATAAAGGGTAAGGATATAATTCAGACACTAAATAACTTACTAAATCTTATTGTAACTTCAAGCAAACAGATATGCGCTGAAAAAGTTTCAGAGGTTCATTAATTATACCATGATCCTGGATTATAATGGAATTACTAACCATTGCCAAGGTCTGCACTCTGTCTTGACGTGACAGCTTAACATCACCACAATTTTTCACATAAATGTTCTTTAATGCTCTGTAACCTACACTTTAAGCATAATGGCAGTTGATTTTCTCATCTTCTGCAATTCCACTTTGTATTGACATACTTGTCAATGAAAGGTTAAGGTGCATTTTTTGCAAACCACAAATCCAATTTCTGAACATCTGTTGTATCTCTTTTTGAACGAGAATCTTGTGAATCCCTAGTTTCCTCTGCACTGTCAGAGTATTCACACAGAATCTCCAAGACTTTAAGAACACTCAAAACAAAGAGGCCTCCACTAATCCATTTTCCTAAGATACTGTCATTCATGCCCCTTCCATGTGTTAGACCACCTGATGTCTTCATTGATCTCATAATTTTTTGCTCGATAGTCATATCGTTCCACACTCTTTACCAGAACTTGTCACTTTGTCGCACGTCCAATTTCGTTTCCAGCTCATCCATATCTTGCAAGAATATTTGGCAGGATTTTGCCTAAGTTAAATGACCACTAGCGTGAAAAAAGGTAGCATGTTTCTGATTGCTTCCAGGTGAAATTGCCAATCTCCACTTCGTTCAGCCAGTATAGATTGATGTACCAACACTACCATCTGGAAGTACTGACACCACAGCCACAGCGCTATTGGGTCATTCATTTCCAAGTCTACTAATCCATATTTAATTAAATTACAACTACTGCATGAACTTTCCTTCAACAGCAAAAAAATTGCACATTTTTTAATAATCCTGACTGAACAAGTAAATACACAAAATAATAACACAAGGAAAACAAATCACTATTCCTGGACTTGAATGCATGCCGGGCATTAGGAACTGGCCAGACGAGCCGTTTGCTTACATTTGCCAGAATCAGCGTGGGGCGAGGGAAAGGGTTGTGATACCGTTGTGTCTAGACGTGGTGGTGGAAAGGGCGAGTGCATCTGCCTCACAACACATTTCAACCTTGCCTATTTGTGCTCTTTATACACATTGTTGCATATTTTTTGCATCTCAAAAGTGGATTTAACTTTTTCGGGATTTCGAGGGGGAAGGAGGGGACTGGTGATAAAAGAGATGAGGACCTTTTATTCAGGAAATTAAGTTTCCAACACATTTTGTTTTGGGCATAATGTTATAGGTACCACCATCCACGAGATATATGCAAAAAAAGTGAATTTCAAGGTATATTCATGAAGACTTTTAGTATGTTAAACTACACAAAAGTATGTATGGCTTTATTTAGGGTTCAAACAATATCAAAATCAAAGTAATAGTACAAATTAGAGGGATGTGTTACCATAAAATGCACTTCAGAGAGCTTCTCGAGGTGTTTAAAATCTATAATTTTTTCTAGCCTATGGCAATTGGCGGATGTGCCCACTAAACCCCTCCCGAAAGCCTTGAAACTACACGCCTAAATGACCATATATACCAAAATTCAGCTATCGCTTTTTTCCCGTTATTTTTCCTATAATTCCTGGACTACAACCTCGACCAAAACATCAACGATGAGCAAGGGCAATGCGAGGCTAATGCTGCCAAGATCGATATACTTTTTGGAAAGTGTTTATGTCATAACCAAATAATGTAATCTCTGCTTGTTTCCATATGTGGCGATAATGTATTCCATATGAAAATAAATCAACCATAACATTTTATCATTTATGTTTAAGAAATTAAAATAAACTGTATTGGCCCAGATATACTGATGCATCCTTCCAAAAATTGATGGATACATAGGTATATTTTGAAGGATTCTGTAAGTGTAACAGCGAGTACGAGAGAGGGAATGACTGCATGTGTGATTAAGTCAAGATCAAAACAACCCAGGAGGGTGAGGATTGGTGCCCTGCACTGTCACTGAACTGGTAATTAATTATGCCAGTGTTAGTTGGTAGCAAAATCTGTGCTGTGCTATATATATTAAAAATTTGCTCATGGTATATCCACAAGTGAGTAATAATGTTGAAAAGAAGGTTTCTCAAGTAAACAAGGGAATGAGAAATATGAAATTTAAACTAAGAGCAATACACGAGGCACTACAAAGAAATAAGGTGTAGGTTACTAATGAGTTTAGTGTTTCTGAGGTAAGCATACAACTGGTGTAAAAATGAAGAAAGGTTTATGAGTGCCAGTGATGTAAGTAAAAAATTCAGAGTGCCTAGGACTGGGAAATTTTGAGATATAGATATATATGTTACAAAATATGTAGACAACCAAGAGTACCCAATAATCCAATTACGTCATTGGAGGAGGTGCAATAGTCAAATATCCCATCTTCCATAATTAAGGTGAGCTTAATTTGATGAAAACGCATGAGGTGGCACTTGAGTTCAGGTCGCACTACACTTGTGCAGTGCCTAATTACAGATTGTACTGAAAATTGAATTGTCTCTTGACATTATATTATAAAACTGAGCATATCCCACAACTATCTGCTTGGTCAGATGGTAAATGCTGACCAAACACCAGTGTTTTTCAACATGTCATCAAGTGTTGCTTTGGTTGAAGTTCAAAATCGGTTATAGTTCATTCTCCAGGCAATGAAAAGTCTTGTATTATTGTCAAACCAGAAAAAACACTTTCAAAGTAGCAATTACCAGCTGAAATTATTTACAAAGCACAAGGAAAAAGAGCTGGATGACTGAAGAATTGATGAAAGATTTGACTAAAGTAGGGTGGGGACGTCTGTCTGTTACCTAACTACGTCAGAGAGAGGCATGCTAATTCTTTAAGCTTTTTGTGGCTGCACAACTGAGAACATAAAAAAAAAGTATTGATATTGTTATAATCTGGGGGTGGCGTTGAATGACTTCTCATCTTTAGGTTCTAGCTGTAGTTATTAATAAGCTACTTAAAATTAATTTGTTAAATAATTTAGTGAACACTTAATTAAATGGAACTACGCAATGACCCCAACAGGTAAGACGACGAAACCAACCATATAGCAGTTGCCTCAATGGAAAACTACAGCCTGGTGAAGAATTAGTAGTGAATCTGTTGTGAACACATTTACAAAATGCTGTGTTTCTGGGGGGAGCATGAAGGACATACTATGTGAAGACTCGAACTCTGGACTGATTCCACACACATTACTGAAGATGAGCTGGGAGAAGAAGAAGAAAATGATAACTGGGATCTATACTAAATAATAACTTGGGTAATTTATCACTAAACTTTTACATCAAAAGAAAGCTGTGACAAAGTTGTTAATTGTTAACCTCAATTATTGTCGTAGGAAACACATCGGCTTTTAAAATGAAGAGAGGCATACAACTTTCACACTTAGCATTGTTACCTCTGAACATTGAAGGCTGCCGTTTGAAGTAAATTGATCATTACCGCTCAATACCACAACCTTGGTTTGATTCTATTGGAGCGCATCAGTAAGGAGTGTGAAATGCACACTACATCTTCCTAATAGAGGAAACAAAGCTCTCACAAAAGAGAGAGAAAAAAATTGTTGAGAATGATAGGACACAACTTAATTTGAACAAGGAATATGTAAAAAGGATGATTAACATTGCCTTCCATGTTTGTTCCCTTTTCCAGTTATTTGTATTTTGTCATAGTATGAAAGATGATGATGCCAAGAAACTCACTGAAGAGTACCAACGGCTAGTGGATGGGTTGAAAGACGCAAGTGTAGCGCGAGAAACTGATGTGGTCCTCTCTAACCCTGTTCTACCTGACGAGGTGCTACAAGGTTAGTTCTCGCCTTCAATCTTAGATTAATATGGGAAACCACAGTCTACTCTGAATGATAAAATAGTTTGAATTTATTAGACATTTTACTAATATGATATATTAAAATATTAGGGTGGCCACTGACCAGGAAAACTGGAAATTAAGTTTGAATTTTGTGCATTGGGAAAAAAACCCAGGAAAAGTGCTTGAATTTTGCCATCTGTTGGAAATTTAAAGGTGAGGCCCATTTTAAATAGCTTTTATGGCATACAAATTTCAAAATGTTGCTGGGATTGAACCACTATAAGTCGCTTATAGAAGGATCTCATTAAAAAAAACACCCAGACAAGGTCCACTCTAAATAGCATTTAGGGGTATCCAAAGTTTGAAATTTTTCTGTTTGAAGACCACTTCAAATATCCTGGAGAGTTAGCTACTTATTAATAATAACTTCTCAAGTATTCAAATTTGATGGAGTGTTTAGCACACCTTTTACAACAACAACAAAATCATACAGAATCGTTTGTTCACTGTCTCATAACATGAGAAAAAGCCTTTTAAAAAATTGTAATGTTTTTGGTCAGGAAATTGTCGAGAATTATGCTGGAATTTTATTCCTAAGGGTGACCTGGCGGTCTAGGGTTAAGGTGTCAGACTTCTGTGCTGGCGGCCGGGGTTCAATCCTCAGTCCCGGCACAGATTTATCTGATTACCAAACCCTTCCTTCACCTCTGACAATACATATTGTGAATGTGGGGAATGCCAGACCTCCACCGTGGTTCGGATTCCACGTTAAACTGTAGGTCCTCCATTTCATCTCACATCACCCTACCTTTACACATTAACGTAAGTGCGTATAACCCGAACGGGTAGTAAGACACAATGATAATAATAATAATAATAATAATTTATTCCTAAGTTTAAGTGGCCATCCTTTATAAACATCCACTTAACACAATAGTGAAGCCACCAAGCACTGATGAGCACTCGAACTGAAGTTTCTGGTGGGAGGATTATCTTCTAAACCTCAACTGGTTTTGCCTTGGATCTATTAAAATGTTGTCTTCTGCCTTAAATCACATTTGTATCTTTATCCTTCTTCATAAAGTAGAAAAATCCAGATAAATTGTTTATTCACAATAAACATATGACAGTAACTTACCTCACTTTTACCCGAACAGGTAGTAAGAAGCGCTGCTAAATAAACTAAACAAAAAACAAATTTTAATATATGAACATAATAGGATAAATGAAAAAGTAAAACTAATATTTAACTAAACCGATAGTACTATACAGACGCCACCCATAAACTTATTGAAAATAAAAGTAAATGATAATTAGGGATATAATACTTGGTATTATTTGCACAGATTATTGAAATCTTTCTCAAGTTCATTAGGAGAAGGATCTCTAAATGGTTCATGTTTGGAGTACATTCATTTCACACACTGGTTCATGTGTTTTACCTGACAGAGGCAGTACCTGGGAATATCCGCACAGCGGAGCACTTTGTAGGGTTCCTGAAGAGGTTTGTAGAGTACCTGAAGACGAGACTGAGAGTCCAGCATGTGGTGCAAGAAACTCCAGCCGGCTTTCTCAAAGACGTAGCGCAGAAAGTCTGCATTGAGCGCAAACCACTTAGGTCAGTTCAAATGCTATAATGGCTTTTACTTTTACCAGTCTCTGAATGAGTCTCATGGGTCATGTATCGCTCATTGTATGATCATTTTGGGCCCTGTAAATTATAGTGTAGTACAATAATAGGTTTATATCATACCCAAAATAATGTAATGCGGTCAACACCAGGAAAATTTAACTCCATTGCTACTAACTTTTAGAGGGGATGCCCGAAGAACATAGACTGTGATGTATTAATAAGATACAGTAAAGATGGATAGAAACATTTAAAAGGGAATAAACAAAATGGCTTTTACAAATAAAATAACATAGTTCACACTTTACATTACTTCCATTGGACAAAGAGGTAATTACTAATTACAACTGTATTAGGGATGAGTAAAGTTGAATATATAGGAAGTGTAACCCGGATTTGCATGGAGGGAGAGTGGAAAACCATTTAGGAAAAACCATCCTCATTTCACCTGAGCTGGATTTGAACCCTGATCTCTTCGGCATATACAGTCCAGTCTGTTGGGAGAATGGTGCCTTTGGTCATGCGGCCACCGATGCAGGTGACCCTTTGTTGACATAGCACTAAGCTTAATGAGAAGTCCATGAACAACTATTGAAGGATTATAACATTTTAATATTTTGAAACAAATTGCCATCTGTAGGACGTTAATTATGTCATACAATATACATTCATTTATATTTACATCTGATCTTTCTAAATGTAAATATAGTTCATAAATTTAAACTTTGGCTCCTTAAATTTGTAACAATATTGTCAGATTAAACAAATAAAATGTACTTAAATTTTAAGTTAACTTGCTTTAAGTTTAAATAAAAACTTGGAAGAATGTGTTATTTTAATTTTAATCTAACTATAGGTTTTGTGCAGAGCGCTTAGCATCATTACTGCGCACTTTGGAAATAGCTGATCAAACTGACTTTTCACCTCTAGTCCTGATAACTCACCTCGCAACTCTAGTTTCTACATACACCAAGGGTTTCACTATCATTGTGGAGCCATTTGACGACAAAACTCCAACCGTTTCCAACCCTCTGTTGCACTTCAGGTAAGGCATGAGATATTTATGAATAGCCTTATCAGACAGATAATCAAAACTCTCACAAAAACCAATTGGATGTTTTTATTTTTCACAATAGTTAACTTAAAAATGAGAGCTTCTAAAAGGTTGCCTTAAAATCTTTTATTTTGAAACTAATATTCTATCTTTTTTTATAAGGTATAAAAATAATTTAATAATGTTTTAATATCTGGCAGTCATTTATAAGAAGATAGATTTGTAAATACAATACTTTTTAAACTATAAATTCATGCACTAAAATATTTCGTGTTGCCACAACCATGAAGCAAATAGTAATGGTTTTATTAATATTTTTTGTTCTTTCAATCAGCGATGAAAAAGCCAACCATATCACTTTACAAAGTAAATAAATAAATATTTCACAAGGGTTGACCCAAAAATGAATAATTTAAAGATAAAAAATTAGAATTTTAGTCTTTTTTCTATTAGATTATTTTACTTTTTTTACTGGAAAATTATATAACAACCTAAGTTACATTATATTGATAGATAGGTTGTTTGAATCTAAAAGAATATTTGAAATTTTAGGGTTCCAAAATATTTTGAACAAAATTATTACATTTGTATTAGTAATATATTATTATTTTTTCTAACAGTGGATGAATTTTTTAGCGCTATTGTGTTACTTTGTCCCAACATAATTTGAGGGAAGGCATATCATCCATAAAACATCACTAATTTACCATTTAGTTCCAATTAAGTTCAACCCGGCAGTAGTGGGTCCTAAAAGTTTTACGCCGATGGTGTGTAGGGTGTCTCCACACCCCATCCATTCTTTTTAAAAATGGCTCGCAGATTATTTTTTTTTAACTGATTGATGTATATTAATGTTCATACATTTTTAACTCATTTAGGGAAAAAAGTGCCCTAGTTTAATTTGGTTTTCTGGTGAAACCTGTTATATTATATAATTCTTCATTTTTACTTTTGTAATTTGCTGCAATTTACAAAAACATGTTATTTAAAATAATGTTAAGTGTAAAGTATCTTTTTTAATGCATTTCATAACTATTATTGAATATATTTATGAAATTCGGGTTAAAATAATAAGTATGTTCTGAGTAACAGTTTATTTGTACATTTATTACAGACAATTATTGGTTAACAAACTGTTAAATTTATTTAGCCTATATTTTTCTGCAATATGTATCTATTGAATTAATATTTTTTAGTTACAAAGATATGATTTAGAAACATTTAAGAGTAAATAATGTAAAATATTTACTAAATTATTAATTTTTATCGCATCAGAAGAGGGATTTATTCACAATAAGTCAGGCAAAGATGCTATTCAACAACTTCTTCCTCTGCATGGTGTTTTCCAACACAGCCCTCACATGCTTTTATTACATGATCCATACATAAGTGCACACCACACATGTAACAAGTTATTTTAGTTTTTCTGTCATTTTTTCTTGGGCATTTCTTGGTATTTTTGGTGAGCGGTTACAAGTAGATGTTTCGGCTGAGGCCATTCGCTTTACGGTCAATGCTAAATCTCTTGGAAAATTCACTTGTTGCCTTTCATTTAGATGTGGCTGAATTAATGATAATGCCAGCTTTTTCAGAAATGTTCTACGCACACATTTTTTGTTTGTGTTTGTGTCATATATTATTTTTCATTGATCCCTGATACATTCATCATTGAAAAAAACAATGTTAGAAGCCAGCGCCTACTATTCCTTGATACATCATGTGGCACAGATAATTTGTAATCATAGCGCATGCTAGATATCAACAATAAAACTTTTCCCTTTTTTTGGGACAAATGAGACAAGGGTTTTTTTTTCTCCTGAAAGGCAAACATAGTAGAGTAAACAGGATTATTTCTGGTGTTTAATAATTTCTGGAGGAATCTCCTTTTTATTTTTATGAATGATTCCAACAACTGTTAATTTGTGTTTTTTGGCCAAAATATCTACCAAATCATAGCTTGGGAACCAATTATCAAGTGTGATATATAGACCTGATTTAGATATCGGGCTAATAAGTTGTTCATCTATATCACCAGGCGTATTACTTAATTTATAGGGGCCATCTGGCTGTTGCCCTACATAAACTTATAAGTTTGATACATAGAACATTCTTGCATCAACCATGGCAAACACCTTTATGCCATACTTTGTTGGCTTACTTGGTATAAACATACGAAAGGCACATCTGCCTCAAAAAGCCTCCAACTTTTCGTCAATATTCGCATAGGCTCCTAGTGTATAATGTTTTCTACAGTTACTAACAAAATTTTCAAACACTTCTCTATTTGGGGCGAGTCTATCCGCTAGTTGCCTTTCCACTCAGTTGTTTTATTATCAAAGCGAAGACAAGGTAGAAAAACCTTCTTTGAAGAGACATAGTGACTCTAAAAATATCTATGCCTGTGCCATCTGTTGCCCAAAGTTCTTCCAAACTAAGATGACTTGATTTGTGAATGCCAGTCAAATACAGCAATCCCAAGACAGCAGAAATCTCATTGACAGTGGTTAGATTGACTATGTACTGTTGAGAGTATAAACTTTGTTTGGTTTCTATTTCCTGGTTTGTAGAAGTAACTATTGTGTTAAAGATTTATGGAGTTATAAATAAAGAAAAACAGTCCTCATGAGTGAGAGCCTGGATGGATGTACACCCCACTTCGTTTGTCCATCTTTACTTAAATAATAAGGAATATCTCCCCTGACATGTTCTGCAACATTACAATCATAGTCTGGTTCGTGTTCTGAATTAGTGTTGTGGTCACTGTGTTCTACACTGTCATCCTCCTGTTCATCCTTTGAATCAAACGGATCCTCCGCAGCAACCTCGTCGAAAAGGACTCTTATCCTCTCTGCTTCAATTTCGTAGTCATCTATCTTTAAAAATCATGTCATTTAGTCCAAGAATATGCAATAAAATCAAAAACAAGAATAATACAGGAATAAATATTATTTTATTTGGTTGAAATTATAATGAGGCTATAAAAATATAGAAATATATTTGTATGAATACACTCACCTTGTTAAAAACAGTATCGGCAGTAGTGTGGTGGGGTTTGGGAATCCCAAGCGACTTGAACCTCTCATTGCATCTATCAGCTAGCAACTGAAAACTGATCTTGCTAAGCACTGCACTCTATGGACATTAAGAGGTAGCTACACTAAGACACGTGTTGGTCGGTGCAGCGATTTAAAATAAACAATCCAAAATAAATTATGTTGCCACCCCACACACCACTCCCGGGTTAATAGAACTAACACACGTGTTGGTGTGTATCTCAAATTTAAATATATGTGTTCAAGTCAACATAAACGTAGGCTACAAAATGCACTGAGATAGGGTCACTAAGCAATATGTAATGTTTGGGTGGCAATTAACACCAAATTAAATTAACTAGTAAGAGAAATAAACATTTGTTTCAATCCTTGGTGTTTGGTCCACTACAGTTAAACATCACCCCTATTACCCAAACTAAAGATTAAAATAGTTTCTATAAAGATTATATTGTGAAACATTACAAATTATTTTAATGTAGCACACAACATCTTGTGTGTTGTTCACATCTTCTATTACCCTCTTCTGACAAAAGGGATCTGCTTCTTTAAGTTCGGGAATTTATCTTAATTTTAAAATGATTGTGTAAGGTCTGGTGCCACTGACAAATAATATTTTCTTTTGTCATAAATAACAATAACACTTTTTATGGAAATTATTTTATTGACACAATTTTGTCCTTTTTTTATTTTAACAATTACACAAGTCTATATTACTACTTTTAACAATTATTGTTTAAAATTTTTATTCGAAGTCAAAGAATTATATTTGAGATACTGTTTTATTTACGAGCTTCAAATCTTTCGAATACTATAAGATTCTAGGATTTGAGCTTTCTGTATCAAATTTATTTTATGGCAACATATTGAATGATTGCTGTACTTCAAATTAATTGTTTAGTTGTTTGGATTCATCCCTCGCCATCAAGCCAGTGTTTGATCGTTTCCAAACTGTGGTCATCACTTCAGGAACATTATCACCACTCGACATGTATCCAAAGATATTGGATTTCCATCCAGTAATCATGAGTTCCTTCACAATGACATTGGCTCGGCCCTGCCTCCTACCGATGGTGAGCTATTTTGATGTGTGTTCTACTAGGAAATAATTAGGGTATTAACTGATTTAAGTTGTATTCATTGTACCTCGGCTCAAAGTAATTTACATCCACTACTGTTTCCAGCCTCGATCAGTTTTTTTTATTCAAGTCATATATTTTCCACTACCGACTGGCTAGGCCTATCATAGCTTTGTATGCATTATAATCTAACTTAGGACTAGGACAGGCACAGCATCCATTCCCTGGCCGTTGATTCATCACTGTGAAAAGGTAAACTTACGCTTCACTAATGATAAATGTTTTGGCCATGTCGAGAATCGAACCTGAGACCCTTAGCTCACTAATCAGACATGCTACTGAGTGAGCTAAGGTAGCGCAAAGACATGGAAAGCTAATTATTTTATGAGGAGGGGAAGGTGCCACTAAAAAGTGAACGTAATATATATGAATATTTTTTATATAGCTATACTAATTTTGTGTGTCTGAAAGGGGGAGGGGGGGCGGGGTTAAGTGTGAATTATGAGTATGGAATATTAAAAATAATCAGATTTAATAGAGTTTGGTATTTTTGATATATCACACACCATAGTATAATCTTTAACCAAAGTTTTATTTGTTTGAATGTTGATGTAGATAAAACACTAAAGAGTAAGGGCCATAGATCTTTTTTATTTGTATAATCATACTGTCAATATAATTTGATCCTGGGCTGATGCCATGGAGTAAAAGTACTTGTACATATATGTGGAGCCGACTTGATTAACACATCAATTTCAACGGGTGGGCCAACAACCTCCAGAGGAGGGGAAGGGGGTTGTAGAATGGTTAGGTCCATATCCCCCTAATCTCCACCTTTCAACATCCATGCCTCAAGTTCTAGGTCAGGGATGGCAAAACTTTACTGACCTTTTGTCACTTAAGGACTAACTGAATTTTTAACTAGTCTAACCTCTTTTTCACATTTATTAATGAGTATTTAAATATAAAAAAATGTTTAATATTATGAAAAATAATGAATGACGAATCAATACTTTTTTAAATAATGCCTACATTTTAAAGAAGGATGATTCATTATATTGTCAAGATGTGTGTCTCAGACAAGATTAATTTCAACAACTTAGAGTAAAAACTTGGAAAGCAACACCTTCAGTCGGTGACCTGGCGGTCTAGAGGTAAGGTGTCAGACTTCTATGCTGGCAGCCGGGGTTCAATCCTCGGTCCCGGCAAAGATTTATCTGATTACCAAACCCTTCCTTCACCTCTGACAAGACATCTTGTGAATGTGGCGAATGCCAGGCCGCCACCGTGGATCGGATTCCACGTTAAACTGTAGGTCCTTCATTTCATCTCACAATCACCGTACCATTACACATTAGTGTAAGTGCGTATAACACGAACGGGTAGTAAGACGCGGTGCTAATAATAATAAACACCTTCAGTGAAAAAATACAATAAATTAATATTAGCCTCTATGTTAATATCAAAAACTTGCGTAGGGTTAAATCTTTTCCATATTTGTTTGAAATATGTTATATTTTGCTAGTCAAGTTATTTAGGTCCCGTTCATAACTTGTTGTCTTCACCAGCCCACAAGATGCACTAAGTACGAGCCAAGACGATTTCTGTTTACTTCACAAAATCCATTGTGACATGACAGTGAATGACATTGCTGTCAAAATATTATTGACTTCAAAAAATATACCACGCTGGGAAAAGTTTTATTTAATGTTTATTTTTTAATGTCAGCGTGCCATCCAAATAGTGTTCACGTACCATATATTCGCCATCCCTGTTCTAAATGATGTTAGATAATTCAACCATTTTATTTCCCAGATAGTGTCAAAGGGCAATGATCAAGTAGCGATCTCGTCCCGGTTTGAGACCCGTGAAGATGTAGCGGTGGTGCGAAACTATGGCCAATTACTGGTCGAGGTAGCTCAAGCTGTTCCTGATGGTGTGGTGTGTTTCTTCACGTCATATATGTACCTGGAGAGTGTGGTGGCCAGCTGGTACGACCAGGGGGTGGTAGACAGTCTGCAGCGGAGCAAGCTTCTTTTCATTGAGACGCAGGATGCTGCAGAAACCAGCCTTGCTCTGCTAAACTATATCAAGGTACCAACAAAACTACACAAATTGTACATGAAACAAAAGTTATCTCTTTCTTTTGTAGAGGGTGGCTTGAAAACATTCATTTTGATAATCATTTAAATACTAATAGTGTATTTTTTATTCATTTGTATCATACAATAATGTTCACGCGTTTGGTCTTGAAAGCTGAATCAAATTCATTTAATACTGTTAACTCTTACTACCCAATTGTTTTTATTTATCTACAACTACGCAAAGAACCCCACTTTATTTCATACAATCATTAAGTTAGATATTTTGTTGGATTTCATGAAAAATAAATACTTTCAACAGTTAGACACAGATAAAACTGTTTATTTATTCCTGCTGGCCTACGTAACGTATATTGATTGTTTGTTTGAAATCGATTCAGGTAATCTGATCATTTAGTAAGCGCTAGTAAGAATTAAATAATGACTTGAAATTCATAATTTGTTTTTAAATTGATTTTAACTAAGAGTTTATTATTTTTTAGATATGTTATTGAAGTAATTGTATAATTATAAACGTAGTCCTGCCTAATACAATGGGAATGAACATATTGCAGGAGTTGAAAATATGTTTATGTTTTAAATAGAATGTATTCTCAGAAATCGATATATCGCTAGAATAAAATATATTATTTGTTTTCTATGCAAAGATAGATAATAGATATATAAGAAAATAATATAAAACATATTTAGGCATTATTGAGTTCACTATTTCCAATGTATGTTTGATTGTTAAGCATTTTGTTTTAGTCTTTATTAAAAATATCTGTTTGTATTTTTAATTTTGCTTTCTTATTAAAATAAATTATAATTCGTCAATGTTGATTAAAGTTTATCAAAGGATAACTAAGCCTAATCTGTTTATTTCACATGTTTTTTTAGAAACTTAACTCATTTGAACAAAACTTTTAAAAATAACTAAAAGACAGTCAAATTTTGATTGATTTGGTTTTTAAACAATAATATGAGTCTACATTGTTTAATTTGGCTGGATTTAACCTGTATTTTACGAGGGATGGTTGGGGTTGATTAAAATTGAAAGCATGTTTGAAATAAATCTTAATTTACAATTTAGGCCTATGTTGTGTAATGTAGGTCTATCTGTAAATCATTAAAATTTCTAACAATGTTTTAGATTTCAGATTCGAGATTCAAAAATAAAATGTAGATTTGGATTCGACAATTAGTGGATTCGACCCATCTTTAGTAAAAACAGTAAATATAAAAGAGTGTGAGCTAGAAATATTTTGTAGACCCCGCGCTACAAATCCAAAAAGTTTGATGAAACTAATAGTACCATAATCTGTAGATGATAAGCATTAGCTAAGTCTTGGTAAAAATTTCTCTTTTAAGGAAAATCTCTTTTGATTCTTCGAGGTATATATCCTCATGAATTTAAAAGTCATATTTTTTTCATTCCTATTCACTTCTTCTGTATATTAATTGTGTAATTGTTAAAATCTTTACTCAAGATATATAACTAGGGACATGCAAAATTCGCGTTTGCGATAAAACAAATTTTTACACAAATTCTACTGTTTTCACATGAATAACACAAATTCAAGCTATTTTTCTAAATAAACACAATTTATTTGTAATTTGGCAAAAACCACATCATGAAATATAATTTTCAACACGGTAACACTAGTGATAGCACTATTCCAGGGCTCCTGTTTATACAATTAGTTTCCGTTTTTACTTATTTTATAGGTATAAAATGTATCAAAGAAAAAATGAGTGTTTTCAAGATATTTAACCTTTTTTTTATCTGCGGATAGCATTAAAAATCACGATTTCTACTTTTACACATTACAATACCTAAATTTCGATAGATTGATTCTTTGTTTACAGCCTTTAAAAATGATTGCACTCTAGGTCCAAGCAAGGACATTAATATATATGGACCTTGCTACAGGCGGTTATGTTTGGTAAAATTATATCTTCTTAATTTATATTCACTTCTTCCATATTTGATAGTAGTTTAGTATTTTATGATGACATGTTTCAGTGTTGTTATTGTTTGGTCTAGACCTAAGTTGATAGTTGATTATTTTGATATTGCTATTCATAAGACTCTAAGGTATTGATATATCAAGTTTGGTATTAGTAAGCATGAAATGTTTTGTGTGTATTTATATTTGATTTTTCTTCAAATATGTTAAATACACATTACGAATTAAAAATTTAGACAATTTTATCTAGTTTTTTAACAAATGCTAATTTGACTCGTACTTACTTAAATAATAACAACATGCTTTTAGCTTATAATATCATCGCTATTTGAGAAAAATAACACCACTTTTCCCCTAAAAATAACCTCTCCTTTTGCATGTCTAATAATAACATATTGTGTTGGCAGGCTTGTGAAAGTGGAAGAGGGGCAGTATTACTCTCTGTTGCAAGAGGAAAAGTATCTGAAGGAGTTGACTTTGACCATCATCTCGGTCGTGCTGTACTCATGTTTGGTATCCCATATGTGTACACTCAGTCGAGAATACTCAGAGCAAGACTGGATTATCTGCGAGACCAGTTTCAGGTAAATTTGAATATACATTATAGTTAGACCATTAATAGGTTTTAAATGTTGGTTCTATGAAAAGAAATATAACCATTAAGGCAGAGCATAAGGGGACCGAAGAAAAGGTCAGTGTGTTTGCAGTTTTTATAGTAAAAT
Organism: Timema californicum; assembly: GCA_902141385.1. Classification (NCBI taxonomy): domain Eukaryota; kingdom Metazoa; phylum Arthropoda; class Insecta; order Phasmatodea; family Timematidae; genus Timema; species Timema californicum. Next base: position 27,874 of record CABFOW010002230.1, on the reverse strand, counting down.
ATTTTTTGGCGACACTTAATAAAATATTGGTCCAGTAAAAACATAAAGTTTAATTTCTGTAATTTAATGACAACTCTTTCTCTTCATGTAAAAAGTTTGTCATCTAATGCGTCTATGCTCATGACGAATATTCAACTACTGTTGAGGTCAGCAACCATGTGAAGAAAACTAAACTCTTTGTTTCTACTGGAACGATATTTTATTTATTTTGGCAAAATAAATGTTCTGTAATAAAGCTTGAAAAAGATGGCCTTCTCTCACGTCCTCTTACATACCACCATGGTGTTTAAAATATTACCTTAGATGATTATCATTTAATTCTCCTAGAGTTTATGCATTTCAAAAATAAAACCAAATTTCATAGTAGCATTTATCTGAATCAAAATTTATTTAAGATACAGGCCTTAAGGCTTAATTACACTAGTATATAATTTAATCAAACCCGCCTCAGTGGCGTAGTTGGCTAAGCTTGTCGTGTTGGGCTCGACTGCTGAGGACGGGGAGATCGAGGTTCGAATCTCGGTCGGGTGAACTGGGGGTGGTTTTTCCTAAATGGTTTTCCACTCTCCCTCCACGCAAATGCGGGTTCACTTCCTCTAATTCATCCTTCCCAATTCCTAATCCATTAGAGTAATTAGTACTTAAAGCGTATAACCCGGACGGGTAGTAAGACGCGGTGCTAAAAAAAAAAATTAGTCAAAATTACTTTTGCTATTTTAATGAAAAATATATTTTATGTATATATGCACATGCAAATACACATGTGGGAGCTTGCAAAGCAACTTGCTGTGAAGGAGTAGACAAGAAAAAAATTTGCAATGTATCGTGGGTTAGAGAAATTTAATGTTTCAGTTTTGGTTAGTTTTAAATGTGATGTAAATAGTAACTTGTCACGATTCTTGTTTTTATCAATTCCGATTCTTACATTTTAAACTCAATTATTCAATTTTCAGTCCCACTTCCTCATCATTTATAATTTCATACTTTTTTTGTGTGTCTTAGCTCACAAGATAATTATGGTCTTTATATTTATAGTGGACTTAAAATGCATTTTAAAAAAAACAACTATAAAGTGTAAATACTAAATAAAATAACTAAAACAAAACAACCATTTTTGAAATGTCCAGGATTGCTAGAACACAAAAATCATGTTTTTTCATATCACCACCTGTTCAGGTTATTAATGAGTTAAGAATGATGAAGGTTGAATTTAGAGGTAGTGTATCCACATTTGTTTGGAGGGAAAGAGGAAAACCATTTTGGAAAAACCACTCTCAGTACACCTGACCGGTATTAACCCTTTGAGTGCCATCGTCGCTCATAGTGATGCACAGAATATTTTATATAATTGCTAGTGTGGCTTACAGCAATCCCATATTTTTGAGCTCTTAGTTCAATATTAAGTCATCAGATGGGGTAGATTTTATTTCCACTGCATTCTCGAAGGCGCAAGATACTTTTATTTGTTTTTGCACTTAAGAGTTTCGATATATCGAACATGAAAATTATTTTCTAACTTTATCTTTGGCCTTATTTATAAACATGGCTAATAAGAGGAAAGCTGTGATTCAAGACATAGAAATACTAGCAATATTTATTGATAGCTCAAGCGAGAGTGATCAGTTTGTTAGTGATTCTGAATTTGTAAATAATGAAACTGAACAGAAATTATATTCTAATGAAAGTGAAAGCTCAGAACAAGTAGAAGTGGCAGCTGCCATTGATAAGGCGAGTGTGAATATGAGTGATTCTTAAAGGGATGAAATAAATCTTTAAGATCAAGATAATCCACCCCAAACTCTTCATATTTATGCACAAGTACCAGATTTGAAGTCCCCTTCCCCTCCGATTCCAAGCCAATTATTTATGTTAGACTTTATTTTACTATAACCCTGCTAAAGTTGATGGTCACTGAAACAGCTGCTATGCATAACGTGACCAGACGTCCCGCTTTGAGCGGGACAGTCTCCCACTTTGGGGAAATGTGTCCCGCTGTCCCCAAGATTTTCCATGGGACGCACAATTGTCCCGCTTTGGAGGGTAGTCCATTTTGTGAACTACATAAATTAATAAAAACGTTGTTATGACTCGTCTAGACACTCAGTGTACCAGCCTAGTGCCTATCAGTACAGTCTAGATGACGTGAATCCCCCTCCACCGTACCACACCAATGTACCCACAGCTACAGAACTACAGTATTCGTTCTGACTCAAGCCTCCTTCGGAAGTATTCGGTTGGACTCGTTAGTCGTCAACGTTAGTTAGCAGTACACAGGATTATTTATAGATCATTCGACCGACCAGTAACCTAAACTGTGTTTATTTATTTCGAAAGAGTTGTGTTTACTCTTTAGAAAGTTGTGTCGTATGCATTTAAGTTTGCAAACAAATATATTTAATAATGCCAAAAAGAAAGTGCTCTTTCAACGCTGACTTACGGGCTAAATATCCGTTCATAAAACTTAAAAGTGAAGCGAACAGTAGTGATGTCGTGTGTGAAAAATGTCGTACTGAGTTTAGTGTTGCGCACGGAGGTTCCTGTGATGTGGAAAAACATTTAAAATCTCATCGGCACGTAGCTTCAGACCAGGCTGCTTGTTCTAGTAAATCTATTTCTTTGTTTTTCAAAAGTAATGTGCCGTCCAAGAAAGATCTCGAAGTTTCTGCTGCCGAAGGTGTCTGGGCCTATCA
>CABFOW010002230.1:0-22654 GCA_902141385.1 Timema californicum | reverse complement strand
GGGGGTGGACTGATATTGTTTACTATGAAAAATTACCCAATTAAAAATATTGCTATTATGTTGAGATATCAAAACTTATTTTTACTTGGATTTAAGAACTAAGAATCAAGGTATCAACAATCTGTGTATTAACATTGATTCAGAATTATTTACATATCAGTAGCAAACGAGTATCATGGAATATAGTTTGACATTCTTAGACTTGCTTAAAAATTCCAACATTGGATAACTTTCATAAAATATATAGCATTTCTTTGCATTCTGTATTAAGTTTTTATAGGGACACGGGACATGTTTGTACAAACTTTTACTTAGCACGTTAAAATTAATATTAAAATATGTTTATAGTTCATGTATTATACTTATGTGAAATGAAACAAAATTCAATCTTTTTGCAAGATTGATTTCTTGGCCTTTTATATATGAATAATGATCAATTATGTTGATTTTAATGAGAATTAATAAATTCCAAACTGTACACCTTTCCACTTAATAGCAGAACATTGTTCTTTGCCTGAAATTACCAGAATTTTTTTTTTATCAACTGCACTATTCTAATTTTCTTCATAATATTCCCAAAACAAATCAAAATTTCCAGTCCATAAAAAATATTTCTTTTCACAAAATAAAATACGTGTTTGATCTGGCTATTATGACAGTTAAATGTGACCAAAGAAAAACGTTTAAAATATAATAATGAAAAAATTAGCCATAATTTTTTTTATATCACTATACAACTTAAGTTTGAGTAGATTTTTTTTACCATTTTTATCTCTAAAACTCCGTTTATTTACAGGGCTTTAGTACCAAAATCAACTCTTTATTTAAAAAATCCAATAATTTTATAATCATGGCTTCTAGTGAGTAATTTGTATTGTTGCTTATTAAACTCAATAAACTATGCTTGTTAGTGCTTGTTAGTGTTTACAAATAAATCACCATGGTTTTGTGTTGTTTGTTTAGATTCGTGAGAATGACTTCCTCACTTTCGATGCTATGCGTCATGCTGCCCAATGCATAGGTCGAGTGCTCAGAGGGAAAACAGACTATGGTATTATGATTTTCGCAGACAAGGTGAGTAGAGTGTAATTAAAAAAATTGCTTGAATCAAGTCATTGTTAGTGCTGGATTATAATATTATTTTAGATTAAAAATATAGATTAATTTCTCAACTAATAGGTAAGACTTGTGAGAGTGTTGACCTTTTTAAATGTAATATAAATAATATTTTAATAATATATTTAAAAATGAGGTGGCCCAATGGCTAAATAATTGTATAATAAAGGAAGGAAAAATAAACTATTAAGAGTAAATTTTATGAAGAAAGCCCACCCAGGGAAAGAGGAAAAATGTGGGAAGAATCCAATGCATAAAGGTGACATCTTCTGTCTTCTATAGTAGAAGTAGTCACACATACATTTTACCACAAATAGAATAATATTTCGGCAGTGTTGCCTTTATCAAACAGAAAGAAGAGAGTACAGATAACACAAACACTGGATTACTCCATTTTGAATTTAAAGAATAACTGTTAGAAACACATTGTACCAACTGTTTTTGGAGTAAATATGAATTTCTTGGCTATGGTTAGTATTTATATAAACCTATTTAAATTAAATAAAAAATATTGCAGCCCCTTAAACTTGCCTCACAATAAATCACAGTATAGTCTTACCATCTATGATGTGAATCTGTTCCTTGAAAACAACTAAATTCGCACTACTGTACATATTAAACCCACCAATCACCAACAATACCATAGCATCCTTCCTTCATACACAAAAAGGTCTACCATTCAGCCTTGCCACATGAGCCAAACAGATATGTTCAGAACCTGATGATTTAACTGAATACAGGGATGACTATGAACCTACAAAAAGAGTTGAGGACATCCCTCTCACAACACAATAGCATCCTGGTCTACAATTTATCAACACCATCCTTAAAAGTGGTTACAAATTACTAAATTCCCAAAACCTTCTTAGTTCACCCCCAAGAGTCACTTTCAAACGGCCACCCAATCTCCACAATATTCTAGTCCATCCCAAACTTCCTGACCCCAAGAGAATCCGAGAAGAAAAACCGACTACCAAAGGTTCATACCCCTGTGATAGCAAAACAAATAACTTGATCTATCAACTAAAGTTCAAATCATGTGATGCAGAATATATAAGCCTTACTACAGGTTCTCTCAGAGAGCTAATTAACAATCGTCATTTTGATACAAACCATAAAGATCCGGACAAGCCTGTACCCATCCATGCTGGTACCCACAATCAGGACTTCCAAAACTGCTACACCACCAAAATACTACGAGTATTTCCCAAATGGTGCAACAGTTCTCAACCTGGACAGTGGTAACTGGCCCACCATTGGATTACCAAATCAAGGTTACCACTAGGCCTCAACAGAAGATAGTTTCTTTATTTCTATAAGATTAACATTTTTCAAATATTTTTATTATTATTATTATTATTCAAATATGTCCATATAAATACTAACCATAGCCAAGAAATTTATCTTTACTCCCAAAAACAGTTGGCACAATATGTTTCTAATAGTTTTTTTTAAAATTCAAAATGGAGTAATCAAGTGTTTGTGTTATTTGTACTCTCTTATTTCTTCTTTGTGTTTGATTTGTTTGTTTATCTAGAATTGATATCCTTTAAAGGTTCTTTATTTTAACACCTCTTTAATCTCTATGTTGCTGGTTGGTTTTTTTCACTCATAAATATTTGACCTTTGCAAGCTTTTTCCTTTCCCCCACATTTCCATGCCCTAAAATATGGTAGAATATATCTCGGTCCTGTAAATCTTTCAAACTCTATCGCTTGCTTACTCTAACAAATAACTGTTGATACATCTTACTATCTGCTTGTGTATTAATTACACTAATGGTTTTAGGGATTAGGAAAGTTATATTTAAAGAAAGTGTACTTGCATTTGCGTGGGGAAAGAATGGAAAACCATTTTGGAAAAAACACCCTTAGTACACCCATTCTGATATTTGAACCTCGATCTCACCATCATCGGCAGTCTAGTCTACTGCAAGAGTAGCGCGTTAGACCATGCGGCCACCGAAGCGGGTTAATACACGTTACAACATGTAATTTATCATATTTGTTTTTTTGTCATTTGAGCATTAAGTTTAGTGATGCACATAACAACACAAAGTGACAAAAAGATTATATAACCATGCATTTTTACTTTAAATAATTTTATCAGTTAAGCTTCATAATTGTCATATCTGGAATTTTAATTTTGAATTGAAGCTGATGAATATTCAAAGCATTCCTTTGAAGTTTTGTACACTCCTAGGTATTGATTTTCTGTTTTTATGTATTCATAAAAAAAATCATGTTTGCAAATGTATTCCTTAGATTCTTAATTCATAAATGCCTTGATTAATCTCATTTTTTTATTCTTAATGTTGTCAACTTTGATCCTCTTAAATTGTGTGGGTTATGTTTATTCTCTGTACAGTTATTTTACATTTACACTTGTTGCAAAACTTGATGTCATTATGTAACGATAATTAATAATTATTTAGCATTATTGCTCAGATATTTTAATATTGGCAACAAAAGAATTTAGAAGAGTAATTTTTACAATCAAGAGATGTTTGAAATTACTTTTCAGAGATTTTCCCGGTCGGATAAGAGGAGCAAGCTACCCAAGTGGATTCAGGAGCACCTTAAAGACTCCTACTGCAATCTCTCCACAGAAGAAGCTGTACAAGTAATGTCATTTTAACATAATGATTTTAACTATCAAGTGAAATGTTGTTTCAGAATAATTTCTATTTAAATTCACATTTTTTTCCTAGAAAAATTTAGGAATCATTATTTTGAATGTTAATTTTCAAACATTTATATTAGAAATTTGCATAATATATTCTGAAAATTCAAATTATCCATATCCTTATAACAATAACTAGACCAACCATTTGGGTAAATTTATTCAGGGATGTAGGTGTTTAAAAAATTATCTTTCTATAAACTCACTCTTAAATAATCAATTATAACAGAAAGAGTAAACTAACCTTCCCTCCAATTCCTCTCAGGCTGAATGACCCTGACTCAAAGTAATTCACTTTCCAGATTGAGTAAATCTTTCTTAAAAGGAGGGTTTATCACTAGGCTTTGGAATTTTTGTCATGTTTTCAGAAAAGTGTACATAACGCTAATCTTTATAGAGTTGAGTCAAATCAGAATCACCATTTAACTTTCAAAGCCCGAATATTGAATTTATATATGAATCTTGGAAAAAATTATTAACCTTAAAAGGAAATAAAAATAAAATGTAATCATAATAATCATAATAGTAACTAAATGTTGAAAATTCCTTATAATCCGTTCCTTATAACATTCATACATTCATTGTTTATCTGCTTCGGTAGCCACATGGTCAAAAGCACTACTATTGCAGTAGCCTAGACTGTCGATGGCAAGTAGTTTGAGGTTTGAATTTCAGTCAGGTGTACTAAGGGTAGTTTTTCCACTCCTTCCACACAAATGAGGTTGCACTTCCTATAAAGATAACCTCCCTAAACCCTAACCCAAACTGGTAGTAAGACGCAGTGCTAAAAAGAAATTTTGAGTATTTAATTAATGGCCTGGTTTTTGAATTTGTCTTATAATTATGTTGGTTCTGAACCACCATAGGCAGTATTAGAGCTTTAAGACAAATTTAATTTAAAAAATTGAATAAAAAAACCTTTTTATGGATTTGAATCTGGAATACCCTTGAGGATTAGGTTGTCATCCCTACTAATCTGTCAGTGAGTGACATCAACAAATTTTAAACCCACAATAAAAACATACAATCTGACACCTTAGTTCAGTGGGTAGCGTGATGTCTCCTGAGCTAAAAGTCCCGGGTTCAATTTACGGCATAGCCGAAAAAGTTATCCTTTGTGAAATGTGGGTTTACCCATTAAAAGTGATGACTTAACAGCCAGTGACTGGATGTTGTGTATGTCCTAGTCTTAAGCAAGTTTATAAGTCATATGAAACTATGATAAAGCTTTCTTTTTTTACGTTTTGTTTCTCACTCTTTTGCCGACATAAAACTATCTGCTTTCACTGAAGTATAGTGGGAGGGGAAAAACTTCCCTTTGAAATTATTTTGATCATTTCTTACAGTCTTTAAACTAACTATAATTATGTGGTTAACAGCATGCACTTTCCTTACAAACTAATTATTTCAGCATAAAAATTAAAAACAGACCAGACACAACAACTGTCTAAACAAGTATTCTTAGCTAAAAAGACTGACAGAATAAGATAAATGGCTTCATAGCTTAACATAAGATGATTATATTATAAATCAGTATCAAATTATTTATAAGCTACTTTAGTAATTATATATTTTTTATTATAAACTAAGGAAAAGTGTCTTTTTTAAGTTAGACATTGAAAGGAGGGTAGAAGGGCAAGGCTTACACACTTACCAGAAAACTTTAGGTGTCAAAGTTCACAATTAAAACAATTTATGGGGTAGTATTAATCTTGAATAAATATATATAAGCCAGGGAAACATTTTTAGAACAAAACGATGAGAAAAGTGGCTTTTAAATATTTAATTATGCATGAAATACATCTTCACATCATTACTCGCCTATTACGTTAATATTATTTGCAATGGCATCCATAATAGTATTTTCCCAGCAAAAAACAATGGATATAACAGCGCTCTTTGTGAGAGGTTTAGTAACTAAAACATGAGGTAGTCTGGCACACTGGCTCAGTTGAGAGGTTTTTGGTATTATGGACAAGACTGTGGCTTACTTTTATCTTTTCAAATTAGTTTGATATGTTGATGTTTTACTGCGTTATTGGTTTCTATTATACTTCTGTGACCTATATCTAACCTCTTTTTTCCCCACTATGTTCTCTAACTATTATAAAAAAATAAATTTAAACACATTATTCCTTTCTGATCAGTTTGGCATTAGCTTCTACTTTTATCATATTATTTTTCATTGGAATAGAAGGGACTAAAATTATAAATTTAAAAAATAGATATAATCCTAGATTGAAAAATTATTCTAATTTTTTTTGCTGTTTTCTAACCCATTCTCGTGGAAAATTGTTACTTCCTGGAAGTCAAAATATAATTTTTTCACAAGAGTTTCTTCCTTTTATATATATAGTATTATCATCGTCGTCGTTGGATTAACTTAAATAAATTTCATATCATTCAAAAAGGTTAACATAACTAAAAAAATAAAGTCACTCGCACATAATTTTGAACTAAACCATAGTCATTTTTGTTTACAGATTTTGAAGCGTTGGTTAAGACAAATGGCTCAACCTTTCAGTCGTGAAGACCAACTTGGCATTTCTTTGCTCACGATTGATCAGCTGCAAACTGAGGAGATGCAGAAGAAACTCAGGAAAGCTGCAGAGCAAGTGTAACCCAAAGATGTTTGTTTGTACTTGGCAAGTTTTTTACAATAAAAATATTTTTCTTTTTTTTTGAATGGTGTTTTATTATAAGCCTAATGTTTACTAAGTACAAGAATTGTGCGTTTCACCTGGTATCAATAGAGCCTCAACAGCTCTTTATATACAACATATACACTCAAATCATCTTAACAAAATTTATAGGACTTGATCTATTTTGTTGACAAAATAATCATATTACTTAGTTTAGAAAGCAGAACTATTAAAATCTTTAAATAGCTTATTTCAATATTCAACTATCATAGCAAAGTGCTTTGGACATTACTGATAGCATCATAGCAATGTCACACTTATTTTCCAAGAAAAAATAATTTAAAATTTTCAATTTTATATCTAATTTGTATTTTTATAATCTAATGCATTATATTTAAAATACTCAACTTCTAAAGGATACCACTAAAGTTAACATAATACTCTCAATGGTTGAAATTATAATAAATATTTAAAATATTTAACTATAAACTTTCCAGCCTGTGGGCAGGTCAGTTTATAGTAAAATAAATGCCTCCATCTTTTTTTTTTCCTTCCACCATTCTTCCTCATAATCAACAATGTATATTAAATAAAAGGATTTTGGCTGTTAAGAGGTCTGCATTGTAGAGCACTGATAAGTTTTGCAGAGGTGATTTGATAGTTTTTAATATTGTTTTAAAAAAAAATGTGTGTTAACTTACATAAAACCTTATGAAGAATTATCTTAAGATGTTCTATTGTGGCTCTATAAAAAAATTACTTTAGTTGATTGGGGAAAGCTAAATCTATAGTTTTATTTAAACTTTTTAAATGGTTAGAAACCTGCTGATAACTTTTGCCTTTTTTTTTAAAAAACAATATTTTAAAATATCAAACAACTTTTTAGTGCAGTATTTTTAACCGTCTGAAACATGTCTTGAGTACTCTACCATAATTTGCAAATTTAAAGCTACATGTGAAAATTTTGAATTTTAAATCTTCACCAACCGAAGAGTAATTTTTTGAACATTAAAAGCACAGGGTTTTTCAGGGATTCAAACGTTAATTTTATTTGCTGCTGTGGTAGCCCAGAGAAACAAAAGTGCAGTCTTTATATGTTTTTGCATTTGCTTGAACAAACTCTACATCAATAAACTAAAAGAGACTCACATATAAAAAATATTAATATGAATTTACTAGGGCTGTGCTGGATCCTGAACTTCAGGAAATTGGTTGTACCTGAAACTCTGGGGAAAAAAAAATGTTTTCCCAAAAATTTTCAGGAGAAAATATAAAAATAAAGTTACAATTGAGGATCGTCTATCAATATCACATTTGTATTTAATTTTCACTAAAAAATATTATTAAATTTTTTTGTAACAAGTAACAATATTGATAAAATGGGAGAATATTCACCCTCTGCCCTGTTGGAATCTAACTCAAGCGCACTTGTGTCATGACCACCTCTCTCTAACGCACAATTCCACGGATTAAGCGGAGGTGTGGTTCAACTCTATGCTTAACAAGAAATCCACGCCCAGGAAAAAACAAGCGAAGGCAACTCCGCGCCTCTATTTATCATTTCCGCTACCTGGACTATTCCAGCACTTTCTATTAATTCCCAGGATGTCCGTGATCTTTTCCCGTGCTGTCCAGTCGCCTCTTTCCACTCCACTTTCCCCTCCTTTTCTTCTCTTCTTCCCCTACTCTCTGAGGTCATGTCAGTTTGTGTGCTCGCTATATATTGTGATGGTTCGTTAGTATTGGTACTAATTGCATCATAGGCTTACAAAAGGTGAAAGTGGCAAATTAAGCTAAGATTTAATTCTACCAATTCTACCAACCTAAATTCTATTTCGGATCAAAATGTGGGAATCTCTTCAAAATCTTTGATTCGGACTAGTCTTTTTTTTGGGGGTGGGGGGGGGTGTATCAACGTGGTTAACTTGTAACCACGTTATGAATTTGTTGTGAATCTTGGAATCCTTTATTATAATGCCCAGAATGTTGACGCCAATATAGGCGAACTCTTGAATATTAAAGTCTTCATCTTAGAACGCTCTAGTCTAGTAATGTAATGTCCTTGTTTAGTATTGATATCTTCCACTTTGGGCACTAATGCTGTTATTTAGATATTGATGCGATATTAATAATTTATATTAAGAGCTTCCCACTTTGGACATCCTAGTCAATTTTCATATTCACAAAATATTATGTTTAACATTAAAGTCTCTTGCTTTGGACATTCTAGTCAATTTTGGTGTTCACGAATTATTATGTTATATATTAAAGTCTCTGAACGTGTTAGTCGATCTTATATGTAATATCAAAGTCTTCAACTTACACGCTTTAACCAATATTACTATATTTATAATGTATTATTGTATTGTATTGTGGTTACTTTTCAAGTACAATTAACCTGATCTTCTGGTAAGTAGATGGATACCCAAAAGGTCAGTCACTTTTATTTTATAAATTAAAATATGTCTGAGTCATCAACAACTGTTTCCAGCATTAGGCCAGGTCAGTTTAGTAAAATGCCTCCATGCCTTCCACCATTCTTCTCCTCTCACTTGAACACTTTCTGTTATCTGCTCCCCCCATCTTTTTCTTGGCCTCCCTTCCGGTCTTTTTCCATCCTCATTACATGCCCATACTATTTCAATATTGTTTCCTCTACTATCTCATGTACTCCCTTGTACCCCTACTCTTTCCCAGATAACTTCATTCATGATATTATTTCTCCTCACAAACTTCATTCCCATGGCCTCCACTTTCCTAGTCTCTCTTACATTCATTGTCCATGTTTCTACTGCATATGTGAAAATGGGTACAATTATACCATGTAAAACACTTCCTTACATTTTAAAGGCACTTCTCTTCTCCACAGCAGGTTTTTTACACATCTATAAAATAACTCTCCCTGCTGTCTTCTCATTAAATCCTCTCTACTTTCACCTTTCGCATCAATCACAATTCCAAGGTAATTTACGTTCTCTACTTTTCTCAGCTCTACTCCATCCAACTTTATAGCTTAACTAGGCCTTATTCTCTTCCTTATCATTACCATCACTTCACACTTCGCCATTCTAAATTTCATTTCACATTTTTTCACCTCCTCTTTCCATAGTTGTAGTTGTTCCTGTGCTTCCTCTTCCTTCTCCTCCCATAACATCATAATTTTCATTCAATCCTCCCCAAGTTTTCCTGCCACTTTGTTCATGACTATTTCCATAACCATTATAAACAGTAGTTGTGAAAGGGCACTCCCCTGCTACATTCCATTTATTATTTGGAACCACTCCATCCTCACACTCTCCATCTTAACACAATTCCTGCTATCCTCATAAATTATTTTCACTCTCATTATAACTCCTCTCTCCACTTCAACCTCTTTCATCGCTTTCCAAACTTAATTTCTATCCACACTATCATCTGCCTTCCCCATATCTAAAAATACCATTATTAAGACTATTGTACACCTTTGTTCCCTAAATCCATACCCTTCCTCTCTCCACCTTATTCTCTTTTCCAATATCTTCTCATATATTTGTGTACATCATTATCCCCCTATAATTTGTACACCTTTTCCAGTCTTCTGGTACCTTGTTTTCCCTCCAAACTGCTCTTAGCACCCTGTCTAACCATTGCATACCTACTTTACCTGCTGCTCTTATCGTTTCCACCGTCAGTTCATCCCCGCCTGGTGCTTTTCCTTATTTCATCCTCTTTAATGCATTCTCCACCTCTTTCTTCCGGGTTGAACATTTTTTCAAAATATCTCATACATAGTTCCTTTTCTTCTTCTCATGTCTTCAATGTTCTTCTTTATTCATCCATAATTCTAACTTCTTCCTGGTTTCCTGGACCACTCACTTCGCTCTTTTCTTGTCTCTATATTTTTCCTGTTTCCTCATTCCTATTCTTAAAACTCCTTCTGAATGCTTTATTATTCTCCTCCACTGCTTTGTTCCACCAGGTTTCTCCTTCCATTTCCTCTTATTGTCTTCCGACATACCTCTTTTGCGGCTCCTACCAAACTGTTCTTAAACTTTTCCCATTCAACCTCTATATTTTGTATCTCATCCTTAGGTATTAAGCTTCTTGCCTTTCTTTGGTACAGCTCTTTTTCCTCTTCATTTTTTAACCTTCACACCCTCATTTTTCTTTCTTGTCTTAATACCTTTCTCCTACATTCCCAGCCTTTTATATCTTCCATCAACAACCTGTGGTCACTATCTAAGGACACACTTGGTATTACCTTGATGTTTACCGTCATTTCTTCATCTACGAGAACGTCGTCTATCACCGACTTTCGCTCTCCATTCCAACTGTATCCAGGCTTATGGCTATCTCTTTCCTTCTTATACCAGCTGTTTGTCACTTTCATTTTATTTCTTGCACATAGCTCCAACAGCCTTCTACCCTCCTCAATTCTTTCTTCCCATCCTTCTTCCCCCAGTACCTCATACAACACAACTGAGTGCCATTAAACAGCATAACCACACTAAATATCCTTGAATAGATTTGAGGCAGGAAAACATTATTTATACCACACATTAGCTATAAGAATGACTTTTAAATATCAAATTATGCACACAATACACCTTTGCCACACTCATTTGCACACAAGTCTTTTGCATAAACATTATTTGGCATGACATCCATTTGCTTTTTTATCATAAATAATAATAATCAGATAAACTAATATTTTTGGAGTCCAACAGCGCTTTTTGTAAGAGCCTTAGAACTAAAACGGAAGAGATAACGAGGCACACTGACTTAGTTGGAAAATGTTATTGTTCTTATTGACAAGCCTGTGACTCACTTTATTTATTCAGATTTATTTGAATATTTTGATGTTTCACTGTGCAAGTATTTACTAAAATTCACACCATGAGTTTTTTACCCAAGAAAGTTTCTAGTGAATCTTAAAATACATTTTTAGAATCTATTTATATCTATACCAAAGATGCTTGATTAAAAAAACACAATTATAATAGTTTCATTAGGCCTAGGTTTTTTCATTTACTTTACATTAAAAACCTTACTCAACACTTTTAAGACAAAATATTTAGTTTTTATATGAAAAACTTACAATTTATATAAAAATTTTAAATCAATTATTTATACTACCTATAACTGCAACCGAATAAGAGTTTTTGTCACTTTTACTGACTATTCAAAAATATGTTTGACATTTATCAGACTAAAGTTATGAATATGAAAAATAAATATAAGGCTAAAAGGAAAAATTGTTTTAGAAATTTTTCATGTCCCATTTTCCGCAAAATGTAATGCCATCACAGGACTAGAAACATGTACTTTAATTAAATAACTGTGTATAACCTGAACAGGGAGTATGTCACAGTGCTAAAAAGAGACAAAGTTTCAAACTGTTTGTCTCAATCCTGTTGTATGGTGGTCAAAATGATGGTTTAAAATAAATGCATTTAATTTCTTGTATCATTTCAGTCCCAACTTAGAATTATCAATTTGGTCCTCAACTATTATTCAATCAAAAATTGGGGTTAAATAATATTTTAAGATGAAATCAAACTAACATAGTTTGACCAAACGTGGCTTGAGGGACAAGCAAACTGGGCGACTGTCAGCTTGAGGAAGACCCCAAACAAAGCTACTAACCAAGCTTAACCTAATGTAACCTGGTCAACATATGAAAATAATTCCAAAACCTCTAATTCCTCATCTAAAGTAGCCACTCCTAAAAAGTTCATTTACATCCACTTTATAGGAAACAATAGCAGCCTAAACTTTTTCTGCAATTACCCCATAAACTGTTCATTATATCTAAAAAGTGTTTGTTTTAGTGAGAATTAAATAAATGAACATTGTTTACAAAACATGTTTTTTATAGTTTCCTTTGTAATCCTGTTTTCATACAATCTCACCATTTGGAGTATGATTACGATTTGTGGAGTTGTGTTTCAGATTATTTTTCTTTTCACACCCAGGTTATTTTATATTTGGAGTTGTTAGGTTTGGTGATTATTTTCATAATTTTATACTATCCCCCCGGTCATATGAGGGTTGCCAAAAAGCAATTCCACCCGGGTGCAAAACTGACCTCGGGCCGGCCCTGAGTTTAACTAACCTTAACTACAGAAAATATCAGAATTGCATATTGAATAAAAAGGCAGTCATTGTTACATTAGACTTATAATACAAATAAAGGTATTGTATGCATAACCTAGTTTATTCAGGTCTATAAGTGGGTGCAAGAATTAATTCTATGATCGAAAATGTTTACATAAAGCTTTATTGCTTAGTAAGGCAATATGTCACATCACTAAATAGGACACTGTTTTTTAAAGTTTTTTGCTAATAATTTTAATATAAAAATGTAGCAAACTCTAAACTATAATTATTATTTGAATAAATATTGTTAGCTAACAATCGTTATTTGAGAAATTATAAATATATATATACATAAATAATGGCTCACCAAATTGTGACTTTACTTTTGAACTCTAAATAATATCACAACCTTTTTGGTATGCTAGAAGTTCTGTCGAGTTGGTATGTGACATAAAATTCAAAAGCCATGATTACATTGTCTCATTTTAAACTATTTTACAAATATATTATATCTATAAGAAATAAAGTTTGGGGGATTGGACAGTAACAATCTATTTTCTTCAAGAGGCAGCCATTACCTCTATGTCCAATGGCAGCATTATAAAGTGTGAGGTGTATTCTTTTCATTGGTTTCTATCCACCTTTCCTATCTATACCTTCTTCCAAATATAATACATTAATTAATGTAATAAATCTCTTAAAAAAAACCTCTATTCACTTTTTGAGGTACCTTTTGTTTCTATACCTCTTTCTTGTACCCTCATCCTCAAAGTAAAGTAAGTGGAGCCAACCTGAAAGGATAGTTAAGGTTAGGTCTTGAAAAGAACAAATAAACTTTTCATTTCTTAATAGAGAATAAAAGATAAGTTTATTTATTTTCAACCAAGGCTTAATGTAACTATCCTTTGAGATTGGGTTACATTACACTAATTCACAGTGTTTCCACACTTTTTGCTAACATTTCTAAATTATAAGGTTATCATTCGTTTTTATATTAATTACAAATCTCAAGTGTTTATGAAAACATAAGAGAACAGATCACAGCCTGTAAATTCTTTATCATTACAGTAAACTCCCGATTATCCATGGGCGGAATATTCGTTTTGCGGCTTAGCCGCAGTATCGCCAACAGCAGGGGATACGTTTATGAAAAGCGCAGAGTTGATGGAGAACACAATTGCTGTACTCAGTGAAGTTTTTTTATTATCTTGGTGCATGAAATATAATGATGTGTTACTAAGTGTAACCTTGATAAATGAGTACTAGTTTGAATTGAACTGCTACAATCTCTTGTTTTACTAAATATGCATGGTATCCACGGCACTCGTCCCATCCATTACCGCAGATAATCGGGAGTTAACTGTACTGCAATAAAGTTAAGCGACAAAAAATGAAAAAGCTTCCATTTCTTATCCAGACACATTGAAAATCACATGTCTTCTTCAAGATTCAAGATGCGGGAGATAAAGTCACAAAGGGAGGAGAGAAATCTCTCTTTCTAACTGCTATGTAGTATCGCTCAGAGGCTGTTTATGTGCAAGGTAAAGAAACCCCATGGAGGATAAAGCACTGACAAGGAAGATGACGTCGAACCACCGATGGTAGAAGTTGAACTGAAGGTCTCCTAGCACTTGCGTGATGATAGTGCGGTATTCTGGAGGCATGTTCATCCTCATGAGTAGCACCGATGACACAAAGTACATACCCTAAAGGAATCACACATGGCATTCTTACATTTCATGATTGTTTTTTAACATTCTTAACTCAGGATGAATGAAAATGATATTTTTTATTGCTAGACAGTGACAAGATGGGAAATGAGTCAAAATATCGGGAACAGTAAATTATACATAAGAGTGTGTGTGTGTGTGTGTGTGTATATATATATATATATATATATGTGTGTGTGTGTATATATATATATCAATTTCTAAACTAATATAACTTGTAAAAGTTATGACATTAAATGTAATATAAATAATAGAATACTATAGTAACATCATAAAAACATAATGTACAATATGGTCGGAAATATAGTATAACAAAAGTTGGCAAGACTGTGCATCGTAAATATCAGCTGTAAGGCAACATGATGAGACTTAAAAGTGACCTTGGTGCTAGAAGTGAACAGTCATATTGCAAAGTGATACGAAATGGCTTTAAATATTTGCGAGAAGGCCAATGTTGTGAAGCATTATGTTTGACTATACAGGATTGGCCATTCAGGGGGACTGACTGAAACATGTGTTTGAACTTTTTGAAGAGTTCCATGAAACCCCACCCATAAAGGCAAAAGTGTTATTTTAGAAAGGGACCAGGTAAAAATAGTAAAAAGAATGATTCAATTATTTAGTAATCTTCTTTTTTTTCATTGCATTGTCATAGCAATACAAGTGAACAATTTCAATTAAGTATAATTCAAAATGGACGACAATGGTGAATAAATTTACTGGTCCAAAATGGTTTTAAAGCTCTATTACGTTATTAATATTAAAATTGAAATTAATTTTTAACAATTTGTTAAGTAACCGAATGATTTATAAGTGTAAATGCTAATATTATCTCAATTAAATAGACTATGCTTACTATTGCGTTTTAAAAATTTATTATTAAGTAAAACAAGTAGAAGCTTGAAAATGACAAGCCTACAAAACATTTGAACTCGGGCTTAAGCAACAAGCTCGAGTTCAAAATACGAGTACTCACAGAGCCCTACTTAAAAGTTAACTATGTTTATAATCCTTTAAATATTATCTTTGTTTGACAACTCTCAAGAATTATAAAGTTCTTAAGCCCCTTAAATATTGTCTGTATTTGAAACCCCTTAAATGTTCTCTGGGTTTGAAACTTTTTAACGACTCTTAAATATTCTGTTTGACCCCCCCTCCCCCCTCACACCCCTAAATATCTACTCCCTGCCTAGAGATGTACACTCAGGGTTGACTTAAGTATGCTACAGAATAAAGAAGAATACTCTCTACTAAACAAATTAACAGGTAGCAGCGATAAGTCAGCATTAACTGTTAGAACATGATGCACACCTTGAACCCTATCCAAACCTTTTCCGAAAATACCCAATCTCGCGCTACTTACAGATGGATAAATTCCCGATCTTTTACTGGGCATTTGGGATCCCGTCCACCCTTATTCTTAACAGAAGATATGGGTTATTAAATTTCTCTAAGCTGTAAATAAATCAACAGGTCATCTGTTTTATGCATTCCATATTTCCAGGAGATAAATTCAAGAATAATATTTCCTTGGCCCCATAACTTCACTACGCCATTTCTACTGTGAAACCATGTCATGCTCAGTGATTTTATTTGGTTAACATCTTTATGAACTACTCTTGCTGACCCAAGTCATGTGGAAAACAACCCCTTATCAACACATAGAAAGGAGGGCACAGTTCCTTAATATATTTGTAGCAAAATTGACTGACAAACTAAAATCGTCTTTTTGAAAAACATTATTAATAATTTAGTAAGGAACGAATTGTACTGAATTTAGGAGAATTCAACCTTAAATGCGTTGATGGACTATATTATGTTTCAACAAGTGATACTATGATGTATTGAGTAAAAACAAAGTTACAAGATTAAATTGACAAGAATTTGGTAATATTGATACAAGTCAATGTCACTAGGATGTAATCTGTGTTATATATTAGATTAATATTCACAAAATTGAATAACACATTAAAAACATTTAACAAATATTAAAATATTAAAAAATTGTTAAACATATACTAAAGACGTTAATACATCAAAATTCGTGGAGTTGGAGGAACTTTTTAATATAGTAAAATTAATGTATATAAAGTACTTAATCTCTGTCAGTTATTAAAGTATACATGCATTTAAGGACACATTAATTAGAATTGTAATGCTTCAACCACACCCTAACCATAAATATTTGCTGCTATAGTTAATAAAGGTAGAGAGTTTTAAGATGTTCGACATCAACCGACCCCTATGGAAAATAGCATGAGATTACTTTTCAACACATCCAAAGTCACAACCATGAACACTGCTGAAAACATATTTATTCAAACTGCACTTTTAAATAATAAAACTGTATTAAACGAACAAACTAATTTTGAAAATCAAATTCTCATTAACACCCTTAGGAAACTCCCCCAACATACCAAAATTAAAAACCTTTAATCCTCTCTATACCTGCCCATCCATCCATAGTAGATAAAGACCTGTTCGGGCCAGAGTCGAGAAGAATAGTACCTTAATTCTTTTCCTTTTGTCATTTTTCTTTCACTCCACCTCCTCCTTATTTCTTCTTTTTATATTAAATTTAATTATTCATAATCTATCTATCTATTTGCTAACTTCCCAGCTTAGCTCTACACATTTAACCACATTAAATCTCATATCTTTGCTTTTTCAGTATGCTTATTCTAGATCATTTCAATTCTCATTTTATATACACACGTTAGTTCTATTTCTATTTTAGTTTCCTCACAACATCAGTTGGAACACTCCTTGTCTCTTTATCATGGTAATTATTATAATTTCATACATGTTTAACTTATTTGGCATTCTACCTTTATTAACTATAGCAGCAAATATTTATGGTTAGGGTGTGGTTGAAGCATGTGTATTTGTATTATTCTTTTTTTTTTCTTTTTTCTTTAGTCTTGAGAATGATGCCGTAAGTGCATCGAAACATGTCGACAATATCATAAACACAGCAATGTGGAACCAAGGAACAGGGGATTACAGATAAGGAACAATTCAATTTTAATACGTTTTCTCACATTATTTTAAGATATATTTATTTTACAATTCTAATTAATGTGTCCTTAAATGCATGTATACTTTAATAACTGACAGAGATTAAGTACTTTATATACATTAATTTTACTATATTAAAAAGTTCCTCCAACTCCACGAATTTTGATGTATTAACATCCTTAGTATATGTTTAACAATTTTTTAATATTTTAATATTTGTTAAATGTTTTTAATGTGTTATTCAATTTTGTGAATATTAATCTAATATATAACACAGATTACATCCTAGTGACATTGACTTGTATCAATATTACCAAATTCTTGTCAATTTAATCTTGTAACTTTGTTTTTACTCAATACATCATAGTATCACTTGTTGAAACATAATATAGTCCATCAACGCATTTAAGGTTGAATTCTCCTAAATTCAGTAAAATAGTCTTGTTTAAGAAATGTTTATATGTACACTCCAAATATTTGTTCTTCTTCTCAATGGGGAGGAAAAGAAATAGTCATATTAAAATATATTCTATAGGTTATAGCTTGGTATGTTAACTTGTTTATAAATTAATAGTGATTATTTAAAAATACTGTAAATACTGAAACTAGTACTATTACATAAAACTATTCTTTCATCATGTAAATAATAACTCACCATGATTTGAGCCAATACAAGCACGATAATGTTAGATGATTTACTGCTTGAAATGGCGTAGAAAAACTGGAACATGCAAATTACAAACAATAATTATTATAATCTATTCTAAAACCAAATATTTCACTTGCAATGATAACACTTTGATTCACCAAGAAATCAACCCTCGTGGTGAATCCTCATTCAATGGGTAGAAACACCAAAATGTTATAAGATACATTGTTCTAAATTTCGAATAGTACATTAAAATGGCTATCAAAACCTTCATTGTACTATTGTTGAATGTATAATAAACACGTAAATTATTATGAAACTAAACAGATATGTACCAAAAGATGGCATTTCAAAAACCAATTTTTAGATTCAGGGGTATATAAAGAAGTCAATGTTTGTCATAAGTATGAGATCAGCTATCGTTATCACAGGTAGATCTCCAATAGTACGTGTTTTACTACCCGATTTGGATAGTAAAGGCTATCAGCGAAAATGATCGTTTTTCAATAACATGTTTCTGAAATTGTTATCGCGGGATTTTTGATAGTGGAACCTACTTTAGTTTACCTCAAGTCTGTTTCTAGATTGATTGCAATTATTACAATTATTGTTTTCCTCTCCACAGTTTTTTTTCTGCTTTATGTAATCAAGAAATTATTTTGATATTTTAGTTTTTTTTTGCAAACAACACACTGTAGATAATTTTTAACAAAAACAAGCTTTAAAATATATCTAAATATGACTATAAAAAATATTTCATAAGCCTGGCCAGTCTCCATTACCCTCTAGTCTATATTTAACCCATTTAACTGTTTTCTATAACACAATGTTTTTCCAGAACCCAACTACCACAATTTAGGAGAACGCGATGTATCACGTATTATAAACTTTGTAAGGATAAGATACTAAAAAGTATCTTAATGTTACCTTTGTGAGAGTGAGTAGTAGTCCCCTAATAGATGTAAGCACGATACAGCCAACCAGGAAGAAGGAAATGTGTTGCGACCAGAAAGTAACATCCATGTCAATCCCCACCCAATGCACAGCAATCTCCATGCCTCTTGTAACTGGATCCTTTTTACCCACTCGATCAAATACTATGTTGATTGTGGACTACGTACGTAAAAACAAGAAATATGCATCCAATTAAAATATCATAGTCATAAAAAAAATTGATATTTTAGTTTCTACATAGAAAATATTTTTAGATCAATATGTCAAAACCAATATCCATTAAATAAAATGCAATACTTTTTAGGTATTTTAGCAGTATGCAAAACTTCAACTTGGCTCCAAGTATTTGCTAACTTAGACTTTAAAAAAAAATCAGCTTCTACTGTTATGAAACTTCACCACTAAAAATATTATAAGCCTAAATACTAGGAGTGGTCAGGCACTCGAAATTTCGGGCAATAAATCAAGCATCAAAAAATCCCAGAATGTTGGGCGAGTATTTTGTATGCCCGTTATTTCGATCAGGCATCTCAAGAACTTGATAAGTATTTAATACCATGTTAGCACTAACCTCTAATTAAAACTTTGAAAAAAATAGTGTCTAACTGATATTCATAGTGGAATTATTTCAATTGAACTAATATTAAACAAAGGTAAGTATTATTTTGTATTTTCGTAAATTATTATGTTTGCTTTCAACAAAACTAGGATAACATTTCTCACAGGTTAAAGTCTACAACATAGCGAAATCAAGATTCCTCCAATTTAATTTTCTCTGTCAATGCCAACAACATAACCAATTCAACATCTCCACAATGAGATTTTCAAGCTATATGCTTGCGAAAATTTAATTTAAATTAGTATTATGCTCATTTCTTTAATTTACTAATAGCCAGATTTGTTAGAATATAAATAGAAAAGTATGCATTAAAGAAACATTAGATATGAAACAACCATTTAGCTTTAAGTAAACACGTTTTTGATTCTAATTTATGTATGTTTCAAGTTACGTGCATATTGTATCATTTCAATTATTTTTTTTATTTGCAGTTATGCAGTTAATAAATTATAAAGTAAATAAATAATATTTAATAAATGTATGTACTAGACGAAGGGAGCAATTGCTCGAAGAAAACATAGAGGAACTGGTTATGCTCCAACAGAACTTGCACAAAGGAAAACGAAATCTGCTCTAATATTAACTATAAATTCTTGAGCATAAACTAACCATTCAAAAAATAAATTAATCAAATGTGACTGTTTTAACTTTTAATTTGAAATTTAATAAGCCTGTGACAAAGTTGTTTCTATCTTTTTTTAAATTAAATTAGACTGTTAAACTTATAATTTGAAGTTTTATAGGCCTGTGACAAAGTTGTTTGCAAAATAAAATGCCCGCCCGAATCTGCCCCCGCCCGAGTGTAATTTTGTAATGCCCACCCGATACAAATATTTGCTGCCCAACCACCCCTACAAAATACACATCTATGTTAAATTTCATTTCATTGTATGTAACACACATTTTTAACGGAAGGGGTTACACTATGGCGCACCTTATAATAGCTCGAGGCATATTATGATTTGTCAAAATAGGACTGCTGCCTTTCAGAGTAAGTTGAGTGCACATGGCAAAAATATTTAGTTATTGATCAACATGATAAAATAGTATGGTATTCACTAGGAGTCTGCGAGCTTAGGTTTTTATATTCGAGTCGAGTATTTCTTAGAACTACCGAGTTCGAGTATATTCATAATTTTAAAATGTTAAAGTATATTAAAACACATGTTCTTAAAATATAAATGACATTCATTTTTGTAAAGAGTAAATACTTTTGAAAAAAAAGTTAAATAATGAAAATATCAGTTTTTAATTTATAAATAACGCTTATAAAACACAATTTAAAAATAAGAACCACACTCAAATAACAATTTAATAAAAAGATAATTAAAATAGTTTTAACACTCATGTCTTTAAGGACATTAAAATTACACTAACAATTATTAAAAAAAGTTAATAAAACGAATAATTGCATGATGGTTTGGAAATGTATAACAAGATAGTTTAGAAACACTGTACAATAGTGTAAAGTAAGTGATAGTGAAGGAAGCCAACCTGAAAGGATAGTTAGGTTAAGCCTAGATAAGAATGAACACACCTCTCTTCATGTCTTATTAAACTTTTACACTTTCCAATTCTTCAAAACTTCCACAGTTGCACACTAGTTTGAATTTTCGGGAATATTACCTTTTTCAATAATGTCTCTTCATATGAAAAATTAATATTTCCAAAAATTCAAAACAATGTGCAACTATGGAAGTTTAAAGAAGTGGGATGTGTTAAAGTGTAAGAAGAAATAGAGAAGTGTGTTTGTTTATATCTAGGCCTAACCTAACTATCCTTTCAAGTTGGCTTCCTTCACTGTCACTTTACTATTGTAGTGTTTCTACACTGTCTTGATAAAAAGTTAATAAAATCGACATTTTAATAAGCTAATATTTCCCCAAAATATACTTCACTAACTTAATTTACCCTATAAAAAAACATAAGAATCATAAACAATTAGAAATTTAAAGTGTTTCGTATTTTGTTTATTATTGATTAGTGTAATCATGCATGATCACGTCTTCTCTTCCATTTTATTCCTCTATGTGTACATGCACATTGTATGCTCTCATTAGACATTATTTTATTGAGAAATTTACTTCAATTTGATTTTTAATGCTTATAAAATTTGATGCTGATACTTTAAATTAAAAATAATGTGACTAAAATAATATTTCTAGCAAACAATATGAAATAGTAAGTAAATATGGCAAGTTTGGTAAAATAATGTATTGCGATAAATAAGATCAACTTTAATTATAAAAAGGTTAACCAAACATAATTCTAAACAAATACTAACTAAACTAGAGCTAGTTTTGTAGCAAAACATATTAATTAATATGAGTTTTAAATATTGTAAGTTTGAAAACATTTAATATAGTAATATATTCTTGATATTACATTTTTAATTTAACATAATTATTATTCCTGGTAAAATTGTAAAATAAAATCATTCAATTATTTAGTAATCTTCTTAGCTATTTTTTATTTTCATTGCTTTGTCATGGCAATACAAGTCAACCAGTTCAATCAAGTATAATTCAAAATAGACGACAATGGTGAATAAATTTACCGGTCCAAAATGGTTTTAAAGCTCTATTACGTTATTAATATTAAAATTGAAATTAATTTTTAACAATTTGTTAAGTAACCGAATGATTTTTAAGTGCAAATGCTGATATTATCTCAATTAAATAGACTATACTTACTGTTGTGTGTAATAAATAAACATTCTCTTAACTAGGCCTATAATAACAAACACGAGTTTAGTAACTATTCTACTTTTAGATTTATGAAGCCACTTCTCTGATGACGTCACCAGTCACCAAAGTGTCTTGCGCAACGTCTTTGTTAGTTAGTTCCGGTATATCTGCGAGTGGCGAGCATGTGCTCTTTGTTCTTTAATTGTTTATTATTCTTTCATAAATAAAACTAACAGGTTATGGGTCCAGGATGCTGCATTAACGGTTTGGAAGAAGATAAACATTAACTATTTGTTTTTTTAACGTGATAGGGCAGTGGAAATACGGTAACATAAATATAAGTATCGTTAGTGACGCCTGAAATCATATCCATTCATTCAAGATGTCCGGATTCTCAACGACGCATATAGAAAAGCTGGGAAAGGAAAACTATGATACATGGAGACAACAAATGGAAGCAATTTTAATTAAGAACGACC
>CABFOW010002229.1:86335-109572 GCA_902141385.1 Timema californicum | reverse complement strand
GGCTGGGGTTCACTGGACAAAATAACACATCAATACACTCTCACTGTAAGCTCTGGTCACATCCCATACAGGCTGGGGTTCATTGGACTAAATAACACATCAATACACTCTCACTGTAAGCTCTAAACATTTGTCTCAATTACCTTGTTTACGAATATTTTTAATCCCCACGTCTTACTACCCGTTTGGGCTATACGCCTACGCACTAAATTCCGCTAATGGTTTTAGGTATTAGTGAGATTATATTTAGAGGAAGTGCACCCGCATTTACGTGAAGAGAGAGGGGAAAACCATTTTGGAAAAAGCATCCTCAGTACACCCGACCGAGATTCGAACCTTGATCTCCTCGTCATCGGCAGTCTAGTCTACTGCAAGAGTAGCGCATCGGACCACGTGACCACCAAGGCAGGCATGTTTAGCACCATGTCTTACTACCCGTTTGGGTTATACACTTATGTACTAATTAAACTAATTGGTTAGGGATTAGGAAGGCTTAATTTAGAGGAAATGCACCCGAATTGCGTGGAGGGAGAGTGGAAAACCATTTAGGAATTACCACCCTCAGTTTACCCGACAGGGATCAAATCACGTTCTCCCCGTCTTCAAAAGTCTAGTTCAACACGAGAGTAGCGCGCTTGACCACGTGGCCAATGGAGCGGGTAACCAAAGCATGTTGTTTCTGAAGTTATAGTCATGTTTGCACTCTAGTAATGTGAAGCTGTTTAACATTAAAGGACGGGCTCAAAATGGGTACTTTCAGCCTGAATGCAATCCTGAAGTCATCGTGTCATAAACTGCACATCACAATATAAACTGCTTTTGTCAAGAGAGTAAAAAGGAATAAACCTTAGAATATACCTATTAAACAAGTCGAGAGATATCGAGTATGGTATACAAACAGTTTAGTGGAATCACTAACTAGGAAAAAAGGTCGAATTGGACAAGTTTATATGCACCTTTGTTCATTATTTTTGTATCTCTGGTCCACCACTGAAGTGGGTGCTACATGTTAAAGTACACCCTGTATACTAGTATATGAAGCATACGGCATTATTTTGGTTTGTCATGCATGATCTCCCCCATGGCTGCGTTTGCTGTTGGCCCAAGCTCAGCTATTGGTTTATTTATAGCCAGGATCAACAGTATGATTATCCACGACTCATTGTAAGGGGTAGGTACTGGAAAGGGTGGCTTGTAAGAAATCCAACTGCATACGTATGGAGAGATAGGGAAAACCCTAAAGGAGCTATCTCCATCCACATTGAATTCAACAAAAATTATTACCTCTAAATCCCCATATCTGATAATCTTGGGAGTTTTACGCTTTAGACCGCATGACCACTTTTGCGGATTACGTTGATGGGGCTTTGATATAAACAGCTATTTCACCTGGCTTGTATTCCGGAGTCAAGGTTAGCATGTTTCAATCATTTGAAAATAATAAATGTAACAGTACTACAACTTGGTTCAACCAATCCTCATCTTCGAATTAAACCGTTACAGTTTATTTGTATTGTAAATTATTAATAAGCTGTACTAATTAATCATTTTAAATCTAAAAATATAGTTTTTAAAGGTTTTAATTTATTATAAACAAAATACAAGACCATAATTGTCTTTTTTATATTTGTAGCACCACCTCTTACTAGCCTGGAGGTAGAGTGGAAAATACCTAAGGAAACACTATCCTCAATACACCCACCCGAGATTCGAACCCTAATCTCCCCATAACCAGCAATATAGTCTATTGCAAGAGTGACGTTTTAGACTAAGAGGCCACCGAAGCGGGTTTTAGANTAGACTAAGAGGCCACCGAAGCGGGTTTTAGAAAAAAAAAATTGTAAATAGTTAATGGTGAACCAAATTTGCAGATTATAAAACTATTCACTCACTTCAATGAAGTCTGTAATTAATGATGCTCGGCGCCAAGACGGTGACTTGTAGGCACATTATTCACACGTTGCAAGCGCCTCGACGCCCTAGAAGTGACTGGGAGAGACGCCGAGGTCAGCCGTTGTGTTAAGGGGTCAGTGGCGTGTGGTAGATTGGGCTGGGAGGGGAGAAGGGCTAATCCCCACCCTTCCAACACGAACTCTTCTGTTATCAATATCAGGTTATCAGTGGGGTTTAATCGCGCAAGGTTACTGGATAAAGGAAGAGAGCACAGGGTCATTACAGTAGGCCTACTTCGTCCAACCAGGTTCGAAATAATTTTGCATTTTTACTTTCTCTAGACACCTCTGAAAGAAATTATTGTTATCGTCAAAAAATCTAGCTTGAGATTTTAATCAATGTCGGCGTTTCATGACCCACTGAAAACAAACTGGTTTTCATGATGCCGTTTGTCTGTAGCTTGGACTAGAGCTGAAACTATTTTACTGATTGGGCTAAAACTTGGTACCTAGAGTTTCCATAAGGTTCCCCATTAGGTTTTTTTGAATTAAACATTTAACCCTAAATTTAAGGGTTGTTTACTTAAGGGAAAAAATAGAAAAAAAAAATATTTTCTCTAAATTCGCTTTATCGTTTCTGATTAAATATTATAGCTAGACACTTTATTATTATAAACCTCATGGCAATTTTAATTTTTTCATGAAAATGACTGGAAACTTTCCACATTTAAAATACCCTAAATGTTCATAATTTATTTGCAAATATTTGAGATACGAATTGACTTATTACTATAAAGTTAGTACTATTAAATATAAACATATTTTATCTGAAATATATATTTATAAAACCAATGTACTCTGAGCTACAAGCAAATATATTTATATACTTTTTAGTTCAGGTCTTTAAAAATGAATTTATTCTTATGCTCTTTGGTAAAAAAAAAGATATTGATCTTTTCTCAAGCTTTCTGTAACATTGTTCCTAGTTCCTAATGTCATAGAGTAAGTAAGTAACATTTTGTATTATTAATTTAAATTTATGATCTTTGTTGTACTGTTTCTACAACAATGTACGCACCTATTAATCCATTTCACAAATATTATGAGTTTTAGTAAATGTATATTTCAAGATAAAATCGGTAGAAAGTCTGTATGGTGCACCGTACCATTTACTAAAAAAATAATAGAAATTTTTTTTTTTAGCTCATACTCTCCCCAATAACGAAGAAATCGTGGTTCAAATCCAGACCGGTGGTATCGAGTGCTATTTTACATGATTGGTTCATGATTTGCCCTTCATTCAAATAGGGCTACATCTAATATAAATTCCCAAACGGGTGTCAAGCATTTTATAGCAATAATAGAGTAAGGATTGGAGAGGTAGAATTTAAGAAAAAATTGATTTGCATTTGCGTGGAGGGAAATGCCATTTACAAAAAACGACACCCTCTGTACAAACGGCCGAACATTCGAACCCCGAAATATTCGTCACCTGTAAACCAGACCAGATGAACTAGACATTTAGTCCACGTGCGAGTTTTTAATTTATAAATAATATTAATTCAAATCCTTCTGTATATTCAATTTTTCTTATTTCAGCTATATTAAAATATTAATTAAAAGTAAAACTAGCATCATTCATCAGAATAAAATATTTACTTCTTATAAAATGTCTTGGAAACGTTCCAAACCCGTTTTAAATATTTTACAGAGATAAAACATTTTCTTGGAAAATAGGATCTAAATATTTTCATTAAATTCAGCCACTTGGTTTAGTTATTGTTACTTTCGTTTCTGCGTATAACCCGAACGTGGTGCTAATAATAACTTTCGTTTACGCATAATATTTAACACCATTGCAAACAATTTATGCATAGTATATTTTCCTTTTTTTATTAAATTCTCTTTTCCTCCCGCGTCCACATGAACTTTATGCATTTTATTAATCACGCTAATGTGATAAGGAGGATAAAGTTTTTTTGTTAACTAATTTTTACTATTTATTTGGGCTATCCGTATATTTTCTTTGATGGAGTAGGAACACGGAAGGTGGAATTAATATGAAACATACCTGGATTTGCGTGAAGGGAGAGTGGAGAACCATTGAATAATACATAATCCTCAGGACACCCGGTTGGAATTGGAACTCCAACATCCCCGTACCGACAGAAAATACAAGAGTGACGTTTATACCACATGCCCATTGGCGTGGATTTTATTATATTCGTATGTAAAATAATTTTATTTAACTATCACTTTACTCGCTTCGGTGGTCGTGTGGTCTAACGCGCTACTCTCGCAGTAGACTAGACTGCCGATGGCGGAGTGTTAAAGGTTAGAATCTTGGTCTGGTGTACTGAGGCTGGTTTTTCCAAAATGGTTATCCACTCTCCCTCCACGTGAAAATGGGTAGACTTCCTCTAAATTCAACTTCCTAATTCCTAATTCATTAAGGTAATTAGTATATATGCGTATAGCCTGAACAGGTAGTAAGACGCAATGCTAAGAAAAGAGTTGTTTTTATGAAAACTGAACTTTGGAAATTTGTTCATTGCCAACCCAGAATTTGTTCCAAACTCTCTACCCTATTCCCTTACAAAAAAAAACAACACTTCTGACCGCATGAAATCCCCTCGCTGTCCAAGGCCAAACTGACATCCTGAATAGTTTTACATACCTAATAAGATGACCCAATCGATGTCAGTTCCCCTTACTGCCAACCCACCCTTAATTTAGTACAAGGACCGCAAGGAGTCAGAGGTTTACAATCAATGCGTGTTTTTCAAGGTGACCTGAAAACTGTTTTCTTTGAGGTTGTGTCGATCAAAAAATATTTACTGTATCTTTCCAACAATATATAATCCTGGAATCTTATAATTAAAAAATATTAATTATAAGGTTTAGCACTAGGGTTATTAACGTGCTAAGTAGGGAATGCATCCTATTTGCTTTGTTTATCTTTGATAATGATTGTTAAGTTGCTGAATATGCTCTATGGTGATAAAGTTATGTCATGGTGTTGCTGGTTATGTAATCTTGTAATCTTAGATCTAGTATCTGTGATCGGATCGGTTTTAACAAAAAACAAGACAAAATGTGTTAAATTATATTTTGTAGAAACAATGGTAATAGGAAGAAAATAATAGTGGAACCTTCGAATACCGCTGATATATATATATATAACTTCTCAGTCACCGGAACTCTAGTATTTCGTAAGTTTAATATCTTAAGCCACTCGGCCATAAGTGCGGTTTGAATGGTCTTGGTATTTTTGTTCCATTCTCTGATCTTTTTGTATTCTATTATTTACACATTATTTCAAAAATTCTAGTGCTTGAGTACTTACATGATTATTTAAATTCTGGCTAAGAACCTATAAAATGTTCATTGCTTTTAATTTTTGTTTAAGAAATATTTTAAGTAGAATAAATCAGAATGTGTGAATAATTAAGGAAAATAATAATTTAAAACTTAGTTGTATTAAAATGAAATACACTTCATATAAAAGAGTTATTGTTTTTTAGAACTTTTTATAGTTATAGTACTGATCAATAATTTAAACTAATGGAAAAAGTAAATTACTACTAAGGTTTTAAGGCGCATAAAAATATATCAAGTAGAAAAAAACAACTAAATCAACATTCGTATGATGCTAAGAATAAAAACTAAACTGCGTGGAAAAAAATATTTCCGATGCCGTCGAATGGGTTCAAATATACACTTAAGTTAATCAAGATATGGTACTTGTAAGTAATTTGGGTATTTAAATTTTTAAGATAGTTTTTGTACAGTTGACTATGTCAGTAGTAGTGTCATAATTGCTTATGAAATTGTATCTACTAACGATGAGGGTGTATTGTACAATTAGTATGACAAGTCATAAACTAGTTAAAAATACCCGCCTAGGTGGCGTAGTTGGCTAACGTGCTTGTCGTGTTGAGCTCGACTGCTGAGAACGGGGAGATCGAGGTTCGAATCACGGTCGGGTAAACTGGAGGTGGTTTTTCCTAAATGGTCTTCCACTCTCCCTACACGCAAATGCGGGTTCACTTATTTTCCTCTAATTCAACCTTCCCAATTCCTAATCCATTAGAGTAATTAGTACTTAAAGAGTATAACCCGAACGAGTAGTAAGATGCGGTGCTAATTATTATTATTAAACTAGTTACTAATGTGTTCGTGTTCCTTGATGTCCGAGGGCAGGGATAGTTATTTTCTACTAGGCAAACCCGGTAAATTTGTTCATTATAATGAATAACTTTATTACAAAATAAATTCGATTGTTTTATAATTTGAGTGAAAGAATTATTTCTTGATAAGAAAGGGATTTACATAAATGGTTGTGTATTATTTTCGAGCAAATGGGAGTACTTAAAATATCTATACCAAATTATTGAGTCGAATTTCAAGTTTCTTACTGTTAGAGAATAATAGGGTTAAACATATTTTGGATGATTTTGTGACATTTATATGTGTGCAAGTCAGAAGATACTGGTAATTGGAGGAGGATACATAATGGTGAGTTACATCACAAGCCATTGATAGAATAATCAATTCTCGTATATTAAGGTGGGCAGAACAAGCTGCATGAATGGGAGAATTTAGTACCTTGTTCAGGGTGCCAACTGGCAGACCCAATAGGAAGAGAACATTGGGAAGACCTAAACGCAGATGAGAAGATAAAGATACTATTATAATGGACATTAAACAGAAGTGGTGTAATGAGATGGACTGGATAGAGCTAGCTCAAGATAAAGATAGGGTGTAATGAGGGGGACTGGATAGAACTAGCTCAAGATAGGGATAGGTGGCGTACTTAAGTAAGTGCGGCAATTAACTTTTGAATTCCTAACTTCATAGATTAATTAAGAAAACTACGTTCAGAGTATAGAGTGATATATATAACTAACGAAACAAGGGTTTAGTTATTGGTTTGAAAACATATTATGGTTAAATTTAATAACAGCTTTTGTTTGAGAAAGTAATTTTTACATAATTATCCTATTAAAACTAAGTCTATATTTAATGTAATAGTATTTTATTATCAAAGTTTAACATTTATGGAGTTTACACAGAGCATAGATCATTCTTTTAAATCAATATGGCCTTGCAAAAAATAAAAATTAACAAAAACAATAACACTCCGAACAACAATACAATTGACATTTTTTTTAAATGTCTGACTAAATGAAGTTTTAAAAAAATGTCCTTAATGTGCACTATTTGTTTACTCCATGTGAAACTAGAATGATCGAGTGATGAATCCTACAAGTGCGATTTGGGGCGGTTTAAATCATCTCGCCCAGAACGTAATAGGAAAACATGACGTCGTTTTAAATCTTTTAGCTCGTGTTTTCAGTTCGTCTTTCATTCATACCGTACCTTCCCTTGTGTTCATGTTCACAGTAGGGGTTTTCTTGTACGACCACAACCCCCAGATCAATTTTTTGAAGAGGAAATGGATGAAGAACTTAGCCAAGGTGAGACATTTTGTAATAATCAACATCGCCACGACTTTTATTTGGGGCACTTTAACGCCTTTTAGCCACTAGGTTTAGTTTCCAAAACCAAGGAAGGCGTATATTTAAGAATTGATATTGATAGGTGAACCGGTTGGGTTGTATTTGATTCCGACTAGGGGTGTTTACACCAATTTATGACAGAAAGTGGGGGTGTGGGTGACGGAATAAGATTCAAACGCTTGCTTTGAGGAGTGTACGTGGGGGTAATAAGAATGAGAGTTTTTGGTGAAGAGTGTATATAGTTAGGGTGTTGGTTTTTTTCTTTTATTTCTATCACCGCGTCTCACTAACAGTTAGAGCTATACGCATAACTGATTACGCTAATATGTTAGGGTTGAGGATGTTTCAATTTCAGAGGAAGTGTAACCTTATTTGCATGGAGGGAGAATGGAAACGCATTTAGGGAAAAATACCTCATATACACCCGACCGAGATTCTTAACGCTGAGCTCCCCATCCTCAACACACCAGTTTATTTCAAGAATGGTGCCTTAGATGATTCAATCACTAAATGTGATGGTGTCTTTTGTTGTTTTACAATACTCTTAATTCCACTGAAACTGGGGGTGTCTTTTGTTGTTTTACAATACTTAACCCTAACTTAATTCCACTGAAACTGGTGGTGCCTTTTGTTGTTTTACAATACTTAACCCTAACTTAATTCCACTGAAACTGGTGGTGTCTTTTGTTGTTTACAATATGGTACTTAAACCTAACTTAATTCCACTGAAACTGGTGGTGTCTTTTGTCGTTCTACAATACTTAACCCTCTCTTAATTCCACTGAAACTGGTGGGGTCTTTTGTTGTTTTAAAACACCTAAACCCTAATTAAATCCCATACAATTCTGCACATTTAATGTATTCCCATCGATGACCATAGTTAATTTTAATGAATATCTATATCCAGGGGATAGTGGTGGTAGTGACGCCCATGATTCTTAACAATAAGGCCGAGTTTGAAACTGGGTGCATGATAGTGTATAGGCTAGCAGACCCACTCTCACAGTATATTTGATTTTCAGTGACGGGGAAGTCCGGGTTCAAACCCCGGTTGGGTGTGCTAAGGATATTTTACTAGCAGATGATTTCTCATTCTACTTCCATTCAAATCTTACTTTCCTTTTCCCTAGTCTATCAGCGTAATTAAATGTGCATTTCCCAGACAAATAGTAAAATAAACACACGCTGTCAAAAAAAGCATTAAGAAAACACTTTGTTTGCTTGAGTTGATTGTGTTATGTATGTTCAAGGGAGTCGTCTGCTGGTTCTTCGTTCACGTATCCCTGCAGGTATGGCTGCTGTTCCAACAAATGGTTTACATCCTGGTGCGGAACTATTGGCAGGTACCATACATTATTAATATGTACGTTTTATTGGCTAGAGGGGTGACTTGGTGGTCTAAGGGTCAGGTGTCAGACTTCTGTGCTGGACGTTCAGAGTTCAATCCTTGGGCCCGGCACAGGTTTATCTGATTACCAAACCTTTCCTTCACCTCTGACAAGACGTGTATTAATCACAACTTGTGAATGTGTGGAATGCCAGGCCTCCACCGTGGTTCGGATCCCACGTTAAACTATAAGTCCTCCATTTCATCTCACAATCACCCTACCATTACACATTAGTGTAAATTCTTACAGCACGAATGAGTAGTAAGACGCGGTGATAATAATAATAATAATAATAATAATAATAATAATCATAATTCTCCCTCCTCAACTGGTTGAACCTATATATTAGGTTAAGATGGTTTAAGTCATTCACTCTAGACAATAATAATAATAATTATTATTGTCTAGAGTGAGTGACTTAAACCATCTGAACTTAATATATAGGTTCAACCCGTTGAGGAGGGTGAATATTAAGACAATGTCATGACATTGTATTGGGCACAACATTGTGGGAACCCTCTTTAGTGGCAGAATGGTATAAGGCGTCACTATCATGTTAGACTGGCCTGTTGATGACGGGGAGATCGGGGTTCGAATCCCTTTTGGATCCACTAAGGATGTTTTCCCCCCTAAATAGTTACCCTCTCTCCCTCCACGAAAATGTTTCCTTCCTCATCCCTAATCCATTAGATTTGTTACCATTATAAGCGTACAAATGAAAATGTAGTAAGACTTGGTGATCGATAAAAATCGTGGAAAAAATACTCAGATAATCCATTTGGATTGATACATTAAGGCCTATTTGAACACTTTTATAATTGGGAGTGTTTAACGGATACTTTCTAAACACACACATCATATTAGTAAACGGCTTGACTTATTAAACTTAGGGCAGTATGTATATCAGTACACAAACTCAACACTAGCGTCTAGCACGATACCACAATAAATTTATTGACATATTTTTAAAAATTAATATAAATATGGATTGAATCGCTAATGGCAGTCAT
This sequence comes from Timema californicum, assembly GCA_902141385.1. Taxonomy (NCBI): domain Eukaryota; kingdom Metazoa; phylum Arthropoda; class Insecta; order Phasmatodea; family Timematidae; genus Timema; species Timema californicum. Next base: position 99,760 of record CABFOW010002229.1, on the reverse strand, counting down.
TAGTATGATTTATTACTAAGTTAAATATTTGAGAACGACTATATAATGGACCTCGTGGTTTTTCTTCGAAATTGATGAAACTCTAAGATCTTTGAGGTGTGATTGCGAGACCAACATACACAAGTTTTGGTGCTAAACAACATGATTGTGTTGAAAGGTTCAGGCCTAGCTATTTCGAAACTAATAGGCCTATAGTTTATATGAGAGTATATGACAAGCAAAGCTCATATCATTCGCCCCGTTATATTACCTAGATACTTTGTAATTGCTGCAAGCCGGTCACGCAAAGTTGCCGTTAGTACATTGCGTAATATCAGTATTTTGTGATATATAATTTAAAGGTCTAAAATATAAACTAGGAATGAACATTTTATACATGTTTTTGTGAGGTGAGGCGGCTTTGTTCTTTTATGACAAGTTAATTACGATGTGTAATCGATCTGTAATGATCCATGTGGTGACTTTGATATTGGTGTTAGCTCAATTATGAGATGTGATTTATCACTTTTTACAGGTCAGGATTGAGATGTGAATGTCCTTTTTTAACAAGTCGAATATTATGTGGGATTGAGCTGTGATAAGCCGCGAGACGATTTTGATAATGACAGACCAAATTTGTAATGTGATTGTTGCTATTTAACAGATCAAGCATGGGATGTTGTGACGCTCATATTGAGCGCAGGATGCGTGCTCGAATAACAACCATGAGGTCACAAGAGAAACATAGTTTTTTATTTCAGTTAGTTAAATTACAATGATAGAGTTGATACAATAGTACATTAAAGGCTTAATGAGCCTACGCTTAGTCTGGCAAAATATTGACTGAGCCACTATGACTTACAAAATATTAACCGCCCCACAGAGGGAACGTTAGAGTGAATGTTAGATGTCTAGATTCAAATTTACCGCCCAAGGGCGCGCTTACATCCATAAACACAAGATGGCTGACATATTTAGTTTTAAGTGCACATAGCATTAACTGAAGTTTAAATTAAATATATAAGATAAAGTGCTCATAAAATTTAGCTTTACATTCCTATAAATATATACATGACTTAGCGGCCGAATATTTTAAACAGAGATCCCAACAATGGCCGTTGAGTGCTAATCCTAAGTAACGAAGCATAACCTAATATTACAAATAAATCTTAGATGTGTACAATAAGTTCCGCAAACTCCCGTTGCACTCATGATAACCTAATCTAACAATTCCATATAAAATACCTTCATTACTAAGTTAACTTATATCGTCTAAAAATATCCAAGATTATATCAAACGATTACTAAGATTCGCTAAGATAAAGGCTCGGGCGCACCTACAGTTAATAAGGTGTACTAAGTCTAACAAGAATTCCCCTAGAAAGTTACTATTATGAATCCGTGGTTCACCCACGTCAAACCGAATTAAAATCCCCATTCATAAACATGAAAAGAAGCGCCAAACAGTAATTTAGAATAATATTCTTCCCCATATTTAAAGCCAAAGAGAATTTTGATTAATATCCCCAAATATTAGTTATAAACCAGCGCCCTCATCTGGTAAGAGCCAGTGATACAATGAGTCCCATACAAAATGACACCTGCTGTTATATAGCACAAACAGGTCATAGAAGTTCTCAAAAGAGGGGGAGAGGAAGGGAAACACATAGAACAAAAAGAAGGGTGAAGACCAGTGCTCTGGGCGTATCGCGGACATCCCAGTAATTACTCGGCCAAACTCGAACATCCCAGAAGCGGATGTTCGCGAAGTCAAGTTGACAACTAGATTGTTAGGGGCTGGGCGGGGCGCTGATTTGGTTCGCGTCTCAGTCAGTCTTCTTTATCCAAGCTACGGGAGTGGATGTGTTGTTGCGTGCATGTGTGTCCCATTCGACGGGGAGAGGTCTCGATCAGACTTGGTGAGACTTGGTGAGTGTAAAGCCTCCATATTACCGGGTTGTTGGTTTTAGATATTTGTTATTTGGAACATGTGATGGTCGTTTTTTAACAGTAAGTACGAGATGTGATGGTCACTTTTTAACATTTCAAGTAGGAGCTATGATTGTTACTTTTTAACATTTCAAGTATGAGATGTGATTGTCACTTTTTGACAGTTCCAGCACAATATGTGATTGTCGCCTTTTAATAGTTCAAGTATGATATGTGACTATACACTTTGGACAGTTCAAGTACGATACATGATTCTCTTTTGCAACAATTAAAGTACACACTTCAGTGACCGCAAGGTCAAATACACTATTCTCACAACAGACCAGACTGCCGATGACAGGGTGACCATGGTTCAATCCCGGTTGGGTGTACTGAGGGTATTTTTTCATAAATGTTTTCACACTCTCCAAGAAAATACGGGTAAACTTCCTCTAAATTCAACAGACCCTACCCCTAACCCATTAGCGTAATTAGTACATAAGCGTATAACCCGAATGGGTAGTAAAACATGGTCTAAAATAAAAAGTTCAAGTAGAATTTTAAGATATGATACTCACTTTTTAACAAATCAAGTATAAAATGTGACTATCGTTTTTCAACAGTTCAAGTATGAGGTGTGATTGTGACTTTTTAACAGGTCAAATATGGTGTATGATTTACCCGGGGCGAGCCTCGAAGCGTCTTATTCTCGTTTTGAGCTGTCTTTCTGCCGAATATGATTGCTAGTTAATCGAGATGAGGATAGTTCCTTTGAAAGACGTAGCGTACTGTATGCAGCATCACAAAACCATCACTCCGACAGGAAACAATTGATCAAATCAAACACAAGTCATACAGGCATTTGATCTAATTATGTGGTCATGGATAAGAGAGAGATAGAGAGATAGAATGAGAGTGCAAAGGAAGGAAATAACTTATGTAAAACACAACCATATCCTTAAATTATACAATTTCAAAGCTCATACTTATGAATCTGAGTCAGAAGTGCTTTTCTAACAATGTTGCAGTTACGTGCGTCTAGATACCTACCGATTTATTGAATGCCTAAACAAAACATAGACAATATATTTTTCTGCACCAGCCATAGTCGAACCCTTAGACAATGTGCTCGATAGGTAAAATAATTTTGGGTGCAGTGTCGTGTCTTGGAGTGTTGCCAGAATAAACTGAACTGGTCTAAACGGTACCTGTCATATGATCTCATTAATTGGGTCTCCCTTTTTACCGATCATACATAACCTCTGCTCAATACACCTGTCTTGGGAATGTATTTTTGTTGATAGATGGCCAGTGAATTTTCTACTGAGCGATGAGGAAAAAATGCATAGGTACATTTTAAACAAGCTCTGGTTACACTGGCGACACTACATGTCACGCCACTTTTGGATGATATGTAAGAATGAGGCTGAGTGTAGTTATAGTGTTAGTGGCAAAGGTTTCTTGTTTAGAATTTTTTTTACTTTTTGACCAAGAAATTACGTAAAATCACGAGTGGAGCTATTAGACCCGTAAGTAAAGTTACTCCGTTACTCCCTTAAGGTAAAAGTGATATATAACTTGATTCAATGGCAATGTTTTTTTCAGTTTATATATCAAAATATTATTTTAGTCAAAACAAATCAGATGTTTCTTCAGTAGAAAAATAAAGTTTAATTTTCTTCATTTGTTGATATTAACAGTTGCTAAATATCTGTCAAGGATGTTCTTGAATTTAATGACAACTTTTTCTCTTCATATAAAAGGTTTCTCATCTGCTACCGCTATGCTCATGACAGATATTCAACAACTGTCGTTTATTCCATGAGAAGAAAATTAAACTCTATATTTAAACTGGGGAAGTATTTGATTTATTTTGGCAAAAAAAAGTTTTGCTGTAAAAACTGCAAAAACACAGTCCTTATCTCACGTTTCCTACACTCCCACCCAAGTCAAGGATTAATTTTATATTTTTTATGAGGGACAGTTCACAATGTCTTAATTAGCAAATATCTTAGCATAAATAAACATTGTCAGAGACATTCCTTAACATTTTCATTGATCTAAAACACCTTAAAATATTTATTGAAGTTTTATATAATCACAATTTATTGGAGTTTCAATAAAGATGATAGTATGTTTTATGTAAACAAGAAAATATTAAAGAAGGTCCCACGCAATATTTATTTTAAAATAAAAGTTTGTTAATCAAGAGAAAACAATTCGTGCCTCTTCAAATAAGAAAAATTGTTAAAAAATGTCCATAGCTGGCTTGAACATTCTTAAGTCTAATATGCACTTGGAAACATTGTTTGAAAACTTAGTTCCGAAACTGTTTATTGATGTTTCCAAAAATGTTTCCTGTTGGTCACAAACAAAGAGAAACGATTTGAAAACATGGGAAACAAAGTGACTTACATTGTTTGCAAAATTTTAAACATTGCTTCACGTCCAGATTTAAAATGGTAAAACATTGTTTCATGACACTTTTTTTCGATTTCAAATATGCCTGTTTTTACGAAACTGCACACGAATGGCCTTTACCTTTAAACAAATAATTAATTTGCAATGACTAAGAACTTTTCACAGATTTCATTTAAAACATCCCCTTTGTTTTGACGCAATATTTTTAATCTTCAGATGTCACATGCCACAATAGGGTGTTGATAATATATATTTATTTAAGATCTTCACGACATAATAAACTAGAAGAGAATGGAAAAACAGTAACCGATGTGCTCTGTGTGAAAAGCATAATCTGATCTAAAGTTGCTTGTTGTCGATTATGTTACAAAAACGTCCAGACATGCAAACATTATTTTATTGTAATCCATTTAAACCGGACGAGAAGAAAAGTGGTTTCTTTTTTGGGAAATATAAAGGAAACATGAGAGCCTGTTTGCAAACAATTTTCAAACAGCCGCTCCAGTGGCTGCGTGGTCTGCGTGGCAAATTTAACACCTTTATAATAGCCAACACATTAGTGTAATTAGTACATAGGCCTGTAACCCGAAAGGGTAGTAAGAAGTAGCGCTAAAATAATTCAAACATATAACAAAATTTTTTCGGAAAACACTGAAAAAACATTTCCGAAACACGAGCAAGAGCATATGTTTGCAAACAAAGTTTCTGGAGAATGTTTCCAAGTGCGTAAATAGGCTTTTAGTTGGTAGCGAGTCAAGGCTATAATAGCACTCAATATTCAGCCCCAAGTACAAACCAAACGGGTAGTAAGAAGAGGTTCTAAAAAAAATACACAGCTAAAATCTCATCCTCGTTCTAGCATACCATCCTTAGTCACGAGGAAGGGCAATAGATGTCGTTCATTTGTTTTTTTATGAGGCATGAATAAAATGGTGATGAGTATTTAAACTTGCAAGTCGCATCAACGGACTGTCTAGCTAGACTCTAGGGTTTCGTGTCTACCTCCTCTAATTTGAATTGTTAATTGCAGCCGATGGAAACACACACTCACTCTCTTTGTTGCAAAGAAAGGTCAGAGTGGGATCTTTATTTATAACACTACAAGGACACTATTTTTTTTTCTATCACCGCGTCGTACTATCTGTTCAGGTTAGACGCATATATGATAACTTCTCTAATGAGTTAGGGATGAGGAGGGAAGCACTTTAGAGGTAATCTACCCGCATTTGCGTGGAAGGAGGGTGGAAAACTATTCAGGAGAAACCTCCCTCAGTAGGCCTGACTCGAAATTTGGACCCTGATCTCCCCATCGTCAGCAGGCCAGTCTAACACGAGTGTGACGTCTTAAATTGTTAGGGCACTGAGGCGGTTAAGGAATCTTTTAGTTTAAAAATAGCCTAGATCTACTCTCTTATAATCATGCAGCAAGTAACGCGTTTTGATGTTGTCACTGTCAACAGGTTGATTTTGGCAGCCTGTTATATAAATATAGCGACTTTATTATCATTTTGGTTAATGGTGCACTCTAAAACTTACTTTGGGGTGGGTATATGATCAAGACTTTAATCAAATTAAAATTTCTGGGGGTGAGGGGAGACATGAGAGGTTCAAGCGGGGGAGGAGAGACAGTCCCCTAACTGCTGGAAGCGAAGACAATTTATGAATGTTAAATTCCTATAGAAGATATTTGGAGGTCTTTTAAAGTAAGCTAAGGGCAGAAATTTTAATAACATAAGTTGATTTACATACAATGTTTATTATTTCTGTAATTTTTTTTACAATGTATAACAGCGTAATTTTTTAATTTAGAGCTGTAAAACTGTTCTTAAAATGTAGCCTTTACATTTGAAATATCTTTAATGCTTTAAATTTTAGTTTTACTTAATATGGTTTAAATTCCTTATTAAATTACTTATGAGCTTGGGTGGGGCAAGCGGTTCACTTGTCCCCCTCTAGGTGCACCTCTGATGTTGGTTAATATGAGGTGTGTGCAGACATTTGTAGGATGAGGGAGGAAAATCAGGAGTAGGATGGGTAGACTTAAGCCTCGTTTACATATTCCGTAGGTTCCATATCTTTTAAGTCATTAAATCCATACGAATTTTAATTTTGTGCACATGCTCCTTATTTTAATCATGTGATACACTTTCGCACTGGGTGACATGATAGGCTAATACTTTGACCAATCAAATTCGTTGAAATACAACCATTTAATTCGATTCTATAAACACAATAATTTAACGTTCTCTGCCTAGTTGCATTTATTCTCTCATAAACCTAGTTAACAAATTGTGTAATGTAATTGTTGAAGTAATGCTGAACTAGATTGTAAGTAAGTTAAACGATGTATTACTGCGTGCACAGGCCATATTGGACGTAGTCCAACGGTGACCAAGCCTTCTTTTGATGTTCAACTCTTTAGTTCAATCGGTGGCGTGTCTGTCTACTGAGTTTAAGATCAAGGGTTAGATTCCTGGCATAGCCTACAAATTTATCATTGCTGAAATGTGGGGGTTTCCCTTTCACATGGATGAATTAACGGCCGGGGGCTGGAAGTTGTGCCTGTTATAGATTTAAGTTAATTTATAAGTCATGTGCTAATATATTCAGTCATTTCAGAAAGGTTGCGTTTAAATAACTCCAAATATAAATTAAATTTAGAGTCGAAAGTTGCCAATTATTCATATTTGAAGCATCTGATCTTTGCTAGTTGGTCAAGAGGACATAACAATAAAGGGAAAGCCAACACCTTCTTAGTTTAGGAGTGATTTAATTTTTGGAGATAGGTTATCTCTCCTAAGAGTCAGTCAATTGTATACACGTGGTTCAGACGCCATACACAGGCGTGAGTTCTGGGCATCGTGTGTGACAAAGAATAGTCGGTTCACGCGAGTATCGAACTTGGACACATTAGTTAACGACCTCCATGCTCCATCTTAAGTCTATAGCATAGTTCAAATGTAATCACATTTTAATGTAATAATTTCTGTACACTAATAGGACTGCTCAACAAATAACATCAAAACACATTCCTATATATCTCGTGTTGATCACCCCTCAACTCTATCCAAACTTACAAAACAACGACAAAGCGGACTGGGGCGGCGACAATACTTTTTCCTTAGAGCTTTTAGTTGAAATAACGATAGTTTTAATATATCAGTTATGATTTCTATGAATTGGTATTGAAGATAGATAAAGAACGTACGATACATTTAGAAAATGGTGACCATTTCCTTTACTGTCAATAGCATCCGCCCTCTTAGTGCTGGGTAATGGCATCTGGCTACCAAAATAGGGGTCCCGAGTTCGATTCCCGGCTGGTACCTTGGGTATTCTTTTCTTAAGGGGAACTATCCCAACGGTCGCCAGGTGTAGGTAAATTAGCCTTGAGTTACGTTTAAGAACCTGCACCTCCATATTCAATACCGTCCCATCATCTCACTGTTGGCACGTGTAGACAACCTCCCACGGAGTGCCCTGGGTAAAATACACTCTGTGCCACCAAAAGGGCAAATAGTCTACATACAGGCGACTGAACTGGATGTCATGTCTCTCCCGATCAGTAATGCCATACGCTAGAAGGAAAAAAAATCGTTAATGCTTTCATTTAAATTCATTCATCTTTGTTCATTTATTTGTATACCTGTGATTCATACTACTAGCTGTCCGTAACGATAATCTTTTAGAAAGTTTTTAATTTTAGCATCAAGTCTTACTACCCGTTTGGATTAAACGCTTATATACTAATTACGCTACTGTGTTATGGATAAAGAAGATTCAATTTAGATCAAGTATCCCCACATTTGCGTGGAATGAGAAGGGAAGACTATGTAAGAAAAGCCACCGTCAGTAAACCCGAATGGGATTTGAACCTCGATCTCTCCGTCATCGGCAGTCCAGCCTGTTGCAAGAGTTTAGACAATTCGGCCATAGAAGTGGTTTAATTATTTGTTTTATTAGAAAAGTAAACATTTAAACATATATATATATATATATATACTTTCTTTGGTCGCTGGGGGCTCCGCCCCCAAACCCCCGGTGAATTGTTCTTGCAAGTGAATGTAAACAAATGTAATTCCAGAGCCGTTATGAGATAGGTCTTACCGTTTAGCCACTAGAGATCCAAAGAAAGGTCCGTACCGACTTTATAGTTGCTCCACCATTTTGAATTTTTGTCAGGGGTTAAAAAAAATGTTTTTGAACTTTTTGGAACTTTCTCGTCGGTTACAGGCTAAAAGCTATAAGTTTGTCAAATTTCAAGCTCCTAGCTCATCTGTAAGTGGGTAAACATTAATATCAGTGAGTGAGTCAGCCATGTGGCTTTATAGTAGTATAATATTAAAACATCAACATTTTCACACATAAAACCATGATACTCGGATACAAACTTTCTGTTATTCTTCTTATACGCCTACAATATCAAGAATTTTACTCCTCCCGTTGCTATAAATGATTAAAGTACCGATATATTTCTACCGATATCGAATCCCTATGCATTTATGTTGGCTACTGAACAATTTTTTTTATCAGTTACCGTCCCATTACGTCGACACTAGCACCATACTTTGGGATTTCTTGTGGGGTGTGAAGCAGCAGCCCGCCCAGCCACGGATTCCTGTGGATTTTGTCTACCTGTGCGTCACCAGCGCATGCGCCGTGGCGCTGTTGGCGAGTGTTGGCAGGCCTCGCGTCGTCGTGAAGCTGTTGACTACGTCAGCTACTCTGGGGGTAGAGAACCTGCTTCGAGTGGCAAACAATTATCTGCATAGAATGATGGCTCTACTTCCTCAAAGGTAAAGCGAATGAGTGATCTCGAATCTAAGTCCGATTCTAAGGATCGTAATCGATTCGAGATTAATAATTTTAAATTTTTGAAAGATTTGAGACAGATTTAAAATTACAAATTATAGAAATATCCCAGATTTGTATTTTATGGGATCTATTATTCGAATCTAGAAGTAAACATTTTAAACTGATATTCATTTTTATAGGAATTAAAATCAACCCATTCTTAAGACACAATTAATAATTTCACTATTCAACTTCTACTATTATTTTAACGGAGCAACTCACATTGTTTGACTTGGGCATACAAACTTGACTTGATTTATTTAATTGGACTGTATTTAAAAAAAATCAGAAAATTAAAGCCAATTCTCTATTTAGATTTGATTTTAAAAATATTTTAAAATAGCTGATTAAGATTTAATTTTAAATTTTTTCATTGTAAAATATTCTATTGGGATTATATTTTTTAAAACATTCACTAAAAATGTTCAATTAGTATTTGATTTGAAACATTTTGATTGTAAAATATTCAATTTGGATACCATACGAAAATTTTCTAGAACATTATGTTCGATTTGGTATCAATTAGGGTGGGTTCAACTCTTGATCTGGGACTGGAGTTTGAATCCCAGCCGGGTTTGTTGGAAGATATCCCACCCATCAGCCACTCTCTAACACGCGAATGCTGATACATTTTATCTTGGTTACCATTATCGTCCATACTATATAATATTAAGGGTATTTTCATACTGGGACACCGGTGACTGTCACTAATGTTTGTGGAGAGAACAATAATGGGGCACCGGCATCCGATACTTACTTCATTGCCAACGAATTGAGCAGAATTTTAGTAGTTTTTTAATATTTAAAGAAACTATTACTATTATTGCTTATAAACAGGAGGACTATAATGATTAAAAAAAAACATTTACACTCACATTCTCTGCTACAAAATTGGCTGTAGGAAGACTTGTGCTTAAGTTGATTCGCCACTAGAGTGGTGGTAGGGACAGCTAGCAAATGATACCAGATCTACTTTCATGTATCAATTTAACAAGCCATGTCATATACAAGACTAGGTGTTGAGTTTTTGTTGTGTTTGGCAATCAAAACATTCACCACAAACCATTTGTTTTTAATTATTTTTTAACAGTTTCTAAATGATTGAAACAAAAACATACGAAAATAAGCGTTTGGATGGGTTTTTTTTTGAGGAAGTATCGATTGTGGTTCACTTAAAAATGCTTTGCAAACGAGAACGTCTAAAAGGCTTCGTTCCCTTCATAAATTAAAATGGCAAACCAGACTAAACAAAGTCTGTTGATGACGTCATACAAGCGTTAGCCAATTGTGTTTATGCGCGTCTGTTTACAAAATAAAATACTTGTATTTTGAAAATAATATTTTGTATGGCCCTTTCTATGAGTTATAGAAACACATTTATTTTGGTGGCTAGTTATAAAAAGATACAGTGTAAATATAGTAGTTTTATTTCATTATTTCATACAATGGACTATCTATTTCTTGTTGCCACAACCACGAAACAAATAAACATAATAATTTTAATAATATATTTTGTTATTTATATAAGTTACGAAAAAAGCTAATTATAAAGTAAACCTTTAGTAAGTATAATTATAAGTGTTTTTTAATAATTTTTATTGATAATATAGTATAACTAAGAAAATAATAGGCTACTCATTTACATAAAGGTTAATATTAGTCACGTTCAACGTTTGCAATAAACATCTTCTGCTAGTTATCGGTTATAACCTTTCCACTAGTAAATAGACTGTTCACACTGTTTAACGATCTGGGGCATCCCAATGAGCAGGACGACTTCTACTCCACCTATAAAGGTTTCGGTGTTAGTAAAATATAAACTTATGACTAGAACAAGCAAAACATAATTGTGTTTGACGTCGAATCGACAACCTAGTGACCCACTTTGGTGGCCACATGGTCTAACGCGCTACTCTCGCAGTAGATTAGACTGCCAAATACGGGTAAATAGAGGTCAAATCTTAGTCAAGTGAGCGTGGTTTTTCCAAAGTGGGTTCACACTCTCCCACGCAAATTCGGGTACATTTCATTTAAATATAACCTGCCTAATCCCTAAAACAATCAGCGTAATTGAATCGGTCCCCGCAGAAAGGGCGCCAGTCATACAATCTCAAAATGGATATAAGTATAGAACAAAGGCTTAGAGGGGTAGTTTCATTGTTCCATGGAGAAAAGTCCTCAGTTATTGACTGGAAGCCCTTTCTGTATATAATATATTGGGTAGAGCTGGTTGGTACTCGGAGAAACAGCTTCTATTATTCTAGTTTTTTCTATAATGTTGTATTCATGTTGAGGTTTGGTGACTGTTGTGTAGCTCACACCTTGCGTACCGGTACATTAGTTGTTTATGGATGATCAATTGAATACTAGAACAATGAAAGAAGATCAGAAGGTGGGAAAGAAAGTGTAATCCCGCATCATGGAAATCAAATAAAGGAAAAGTTGCTAGGTTAAAAGGTCAAGAATACACTGATTACAAAGGAAGACTTGTACCAGATAAACAGATAGGACCTACCTTCAGGTAATTAGGAGTAGTTTTTAGTATACTTACTATCTGATTTTAAAATATTAAACTAGTTTTATAGCATTTTTTTTAGAATAAACGGTATTGTTATAGAAACGTTCAACATAGGCCTATTTTCCCTAGCCTAACCTTTCTCTGTAGTCTGCTAAATTGCATGTGGTAATTTTACAGTTACACCAGGAAGAACTGTTTTGCGGGAATCAATGAAGAGAAACAAGAAACTATTCTAGCTCGTTTACACGACCTTGTGAATAAAGATGAGCAAGACATATTTCTCCAGTCACAGATTGATTTGCTAGATGTCAAGCAAAGACGACCCAGGAAAAAATAAAAATGACAAAATACTCACAAATTTAAGTATTGTGTAATGTTGGAGGAAGGGAGGGGGGAATGATTGAGATATGTCTCAGGGGGAAGGATTGAGGTATGCCTCAAATTTTTTTATCGTTGCATGCAGTTACAATAAAGCGTGTCAAAAGATTAAGAATTTTGGCTGCTATGGGAAAGAGTCTCTGATATAGCCGAGGTAAACATGTTTATGGAACTTTACTTCCCCAAGAAACTAAATTGCTATTTAAGGAGCACATTGAAAGTTTTCCCTTAAAAGAAAGCCATTACTCGGAAAGTAATAAAGTATCTAGATCCAATGTTAAAATCATTTATCAGCTGTTTATAAAGAAACATCCCAATGCAAAGGTCAGATATCAGTTTTAAGCTCAATTTTTCAATGAGAAATTTTGTTTGTATTTTGAACGCCCCGAAATATACCTTTGTTGTACCTGTGAAATGTTAAAATTGTAGTTGCGAAGTCCTCACCTTAATGAGAGTTCCAAAATATGTGCAGCAGCAGAACTTGCAGTATACAACAGAAAGGCTAAAAATATTTACTCAAAACTTAAGGCAGAAGTTGAAACTAAAGCTTAGCCACATCTCCTAGCTATTTGTTTTGATTTTATGCAAAACATTCAACTGCCACAGATCCCTGTCCAGGAGACATTTTATTTGCGACAATTAACCGTCAATGTATTTTGTGTCAACAACACAAAACAGAACACCTCCTACATATATATTTATCATGAAGGCATCGCAAAAAAAAACAAATAAAAAAAACAGACCAAGTATGCTCTTTTTTGTATAATTTTCTACAAAAGGTTTGCCAGCACAAAAGAAGAATCACGGCTTAGTAAAACTTCTAGCATTGACCAACACGGGTCGCTTTAAAGAATGTGTACAATACTACCTTATCAGAGGTCATTCTTTCCTCCCATGCGATAGGTATTTTGGCATTATTAAGAGAAATATTAAAAAAACATATATTTTATTCGTATCATGAAATTACCAGTGGTGGTACGTAGCTAAAATCAGTGGGGGGTGCTGCTCCAGAAAATGTTTAGCCTTTGTTTTAAAATTATGTAAATAAAAAGAACATGTATAAAAAGAAAATTGATTCAGGAACTGGACAAAACATTAACAATTTTTTTTTACTTTCTTTAACTTGAATTGTTACAATTCAAGCTTGATCCATTCATTTATAAATTAAATCCATTCTTCTTGTTTTAATTTGCGCAAAAAATTCAATAATTTTCTCCTTGATCTCTGGATGACAATTGAGGAAATATTCCTCCATTGAAAGTACTGAAAGCGCAAAAATGAATCAAATAGAATAGCTGGAAGCAGAATAACAATCTAAATCTACACTCTTCTACACTTTATCACAT